>PVIA01006730.1:0-93167 GCA_004024845.1 Tonatia bakeri
TTCCTGGCAATGAGATGCCGTTTCCTGGCCCCGTCCCTTGCTCAACATCACTTGCCAGTCTCCAGACCTTCTCCCTCCTGAATGCTCCATTCCCATCTTGTTCGTGAACTCTTCTCCCCTTTCCCACATCCATCCCCAAGAGAGCTGTTCCTCCAGGTTCTAGCCTGGTTCTCCTTCCTTTTCACTTCACTCCTTACTGGAGTGATTTTAGTATCCTCCTGTGTCCCACGGCTGCTTCTTCCCTCTGGTTGTTAATTTCTCTCTCTCACCTCCCACATGCAAAATACTCCTAAACCCTGATCATCTGTCTCTCAATCCACCTTCCTCCTCTCAATCCTAGCCCCACACACTGACGTGGTTTGGGCTCTTGTCCCTGGATTTCTAATATTGTCTCCAGCCTCTTCAAGCCCCTTCCTATAGCTAATGCTGTATCCTTCTAAAACCAAATCTGTTTATGCCTCTTTGACAACTGGGAATCAGTCAATAAAAGCCATCCAAAACCTTTTTAGTTTGATGTGATCTCATTTATTTATTTATTTTGTTTGCCTTGCTCAAGGAGATATATCCAAAAAGATATTGCTAAGTGATCTCAAAGAATATGCTGCCTATGTTTTCTTCTAGAAGTTTTATGGTTTCAGGTCTAACACTTAATGCTTTACTCTAGGTTGAGTTTATTTTTGTATATGGTGTAAGAAAGTCCCACAAGGTGTATAATGCTTTTAATGTGTTCTTGAGTTTGGTTTGCCAATATTTTGTTGAGAATTTTTGCACCCATGTTCATAGTCTTTGCAAAGTGAAGGAAACCACCAACAAAGACAAAAAGACAACAAGCTGAATGGGAGAAAAATATTTGCAAATGATACACCTGATAAAGGGTTAATACCATAAACATATAAATAACTCATACAATTTAACACCAAAAAAAAAACCCAACCCAATTTAAAAATGAGCAAAGGACCTGAAATAGACATTTCTCCCAAGAGGACATACAGCTGGCCAACAGACGTGAAAAGATGCTCAACATCACTAATCTTCATGGAAATGCAAATTAAAACCACAAAATGAGACACGTGTGAGAATGGCTGTCATCAATAAATCAACAAATAACAAGTGTTGGTGAGGATGTGGAGAAAAGGAAATCCTCATACACTGTTGGTGGGATTATAAATTAGTGCAGCCACTGTGGAAAACAGTATGGAGAATCCTCAAAAAATTAAAAGTAGAGCTTCTACACAATCCAGCAATTCCATTTCTGGGTATTTATCTGAAAAAAAAAAGCAAAAATACCAATTTTCAAAATACATGCATCTTATGTTCATTGCAGCGTTCTAGCAATTGCCAAGATATGGAGGCAACCTAGATGGCCATCAATAGATAACTGGATAAAGAAGATGTGATACACACACGATGAAATAAAAGAGAACAAAATCTTGCCATTTGCAACAACATGGATGGACCTAGATGGTACTCTGCTAAGTGAGAAATGTTCAAATACCACTTATATGTGGAATCTAAAAATAAATAAATAAATTAAAATAAGTGAATAAACAAAACAGAAACAGACCCATGGACAAAGAGATCAAACTAACGGTTGCTAAAGGGCGGGGTACATAAGAATGGGAATAAAAGATAAGTAAAATTTTGCCAATTTCATAGGCAAAATTGATAACACACTATCACTATAACTTGAAGGAAGGAAGAAAGGAAAGAAGGAAGGGAGGGAGGGAGGGAAAGAAAGGAAGAAGAAAAGAAGGGAAGAAAGAGAGAAAGGAAGGAAGGAAGGAAGGAAGGAAGGAAGGAAGGACGAACAAGCAGGCAGACAGACATTCAGCCAGGCTTTCAGGTGTCCTCCATGTCTCTGGGGAGCTGTGACAACACACGATAAACTCAAAGTATTTCCCTGCAGTGCATCCATTTTGATCAAAGATTTTGAGTGGAGGAGAGGGTCACAGATTGTTAAAAAAGATTTTGCAGTAAAATCAACTCATACACACTATAGAGCACAACAGAAGTTCAGATGCATTTTTAACATATAGCACGAGAATTCAAAGACATTTTGTGCTTAGAAAAGGCAATGTAGGGCCATGTTCTGGATTCTTAGTTGATTAGCATTGTATTTTCTCTGCCATTTAGAGCACTTCCCAGGAAAAGTTCAAGGGGCTTTAAGCCCAATGGATAAAATTAAATCTTCACCCTTCTGGTCCAAGTCAAACTCTCTAGTCTTGTGTTCTGCTACTGGCTGTTACTTCTAACCATGTACAATTCCTGCACTTTTGCTACTCCAATTTTTCTGCCTAGAATGAACTCCCCACCCTTACTTCTAAAAAAATATCCTCCTCCTTCAGAATCTAGCTCAGCTGCCACCTCCTCTGGGAAGCCATCCCAAAGTCTCTCAGGCTGACAAGTTTTTGGGTGTCCTTTGTTCTTCTGTCTGAGCCCTTAGTGTGCCCTGATGACTTGTCTACCTGTCCACCTTCCCTGTGAGTCTCCTGGAGCTGAAGGCCCTGACGGGCACATTCTGCCTCCAGAGGCTAGAACAGCGCTTGTACATAGTCTGTGTGTGCTCAAGGGATGTCTGGAAAAAGCGAAGACAGGCAGGAAAATGGTTGTTTTCTAACAGGTACAAGGTCTTTGCCAATGGGAGGGGAAGGGAATGAAACCCCTGTATTTTGAAAAAACAAATCACCATAACAATGGCCCTTCTTTGCTGTTGTACTTGGGTGTTCCTAGCTAGCCCACAGGCAGGGGCGCCCATACCTTCCACTTCTCTCCTAACTTTTCTGATGCCATAATGTCTGACTCTTGCCCAACTCTCCAATACTTGGATGCTTTGGTCAGAGCAAAGTCCAGCCTCTGGGGGCCCTTTTATGTTGAATGTCCAGCCACTTTTCCTCCTGTCTGAATCCTTCCCAGCTTTGACATTTAACTCAAATTCCCCCTTCTCAGTGAAACCTTTCCTGGCTGTTCCAATCCTCATAAATTTTTTTCCCTCTTAACACCTACCACACTTAAGTACTTATTAGAGTTTAATTACACACATCTTGAATTTTATAACTTTTATTGGCTTTCTTTATTACAGAAGTAATACATTTATATTAGAGAAAAAAATTTAAAAACCAGTTAAGCAAAAAGAAGAACCACTCATAAGCTCTTCATCTTGAGAGAACCACTTTTACACTGTGTATATCCTCCCAGACTTTTTTCTATGCATGCTTAGACAATTTTCCACAAATGAATTCATGCTGTTTTGCAAATTGTTTTAAAAATGTACCAATAAAACATTAACATACTCACATACATATTTCTCTAACATCATTTTTGATGAATCCATGGCATTCAATTTGATATATGAACCACCATTTATTCAGGCAATCCTCTACTATAAGGCATTTAGACTTTTTCCATTTTCCTTTTGCCAATACACACAAAAAAATTCTGTACATTCTCAATTGTTTAATTAGTATAAATTCCAGTAAATATAATTTCTATGTAAAATAATTGTGTTATTAACTATGAGAAATTCATTAAATAATTAATAAAGGTAAATATAAAATTATTGCATTTTCAATTGGTTCATTTATGTTAGTTTTGACTACCACTTAGAATTTGTTTAATTAAGTTCATTGAGGATAGGATCCAATGTTTTCTCATCAGTACAACAGATGTTCAATGGTGCATATTAAGAATTAGTTTCTTTTATATTACTTAAATTTTTAGATCATAGTGCCATATATTCTTCATTGTAGATGCAGCTTGGGCTATATCACCATAGATAGTGATGTGAGAACATCCTTTCCTGTTAAATACTATTTCCAAAGGCCCTCTTAGGAACGGGTGGATCTTTGGGAGAGATAAAGATGGAACAAATAAGAGAAATAAACAGTTAAAAGGGTTGCCAGCTCAATTTAACAAGAGCTAAAAGTAAAATTTTTGCATGATTCTAGTTACACTGGAAAGTTACAATACTCTGCAGTTTGGAATACACTGATTCTTTTCCAAAACTTACATGATGTTTTGCACAATGAGAAATCACTTTGCTTGGCAGGGGCATGCCCACAGACTCTAGGAGTACCCTTGAACTTCCTCTGTGCTGCCCCTCAGCCCTGCTACATGACCCTGCACTACTCCACACCTTCTCTCTCTCCCACAGCCTTCCCTCCTCCACTACCAGCTGCTGATCTCGCTTCTCAGTCCACTAAGAAAACAGAATCACTTAGAGGACGACACCGCACATCTCTCACCACGGCCATCTAGCCACCCCCCACCCCATACATCCCTGCCATAACTTCCCTCCTGTTGCTCAGGGTGAGCTGGCTCTATCCTTTAAGACCCACTAGCTGACTCAAGAACTTCGCTCCAGAAGTTATCTCCTTTTATATCAATGGTTTTCCCTCTTGACAGGATTATTCTCACCAGCGAGCTCTAATTAGTCACCATGACCCTCCACCCATTTCCCCATTTTCTCTTTCATAGCAAAGCTCCTCTAAAGAGAGGTCTACACCTCCTCTTCCTCTCCTTCTCTCTCTTTCAAACTCACTCCAGCCAGGTTTAGTCCCTACCACTCCTTTCTTTTAAGGCAAATTTAAAAGTCACCGATGTGTTGTCATCGTATTTGACCATCAGCAGCACTGACAGCCAATTACACCGCACTTCTGAAAACATTCTCTTTTACTTGGCCTCAGGAAGCTACACTCCCCTCTCCTCATCTCTCTCACTGGTTGCTGTTTCTCAGCCACCTTGGCCAGGTCTTCTTCATTTTCTGCATCTTCTGCCCTCTAAATATTAGAGTGCCCCAGATCTCAATCCTCAAATCTCTTCCCCACCCACATACCCAGACTCTCTGTGCTGATGACACAGATATCTGTCTCTAGTCTGGACCTCTCTCCTGAAGTTCAGATTCCCAGGTCTAATTGCCTACTCAACTTTTATACTTATATGTCTGATGGGCATCAGAAATTTACTATATCCAAATCCAAACACCTGACCTTCCTCCACAATCCTGCTCCTCCTATAGCCTTCCTCATATCAGTAATCAGTAAGTAGAATCGCCACCAATCAGCCATTCAGGCCAAAATCCATAATTTCCTTTGATTCCTCTTCTCTCACATCTCACAATTGAATAAATAAGTCTTGTCTGGTTTATTTTGAATATATATCTAGGTTCCATTTACAGTTATCATTGGAGTCCAAATTACCATCACCTCTTAGTTTATCTCAATATCCTCTACGAGGTCTCTGTGCATCCACTCTTGTATTCTCTTCCACTTAACAAACAGGATGATCTTTCAGGAGTCAAGGTCAGGTCATGTCCTTTCTCTGCAGAAACCCCTATAAATGTCTCCCATTTTCCCCTAAACTATAAGTCTTTTGGATATCCCCCTGGCATCATCTCCTGCTTTTCTCTATCAGACACAGTGGCCCTCTGCTGTCCCTGGTGCGCGCCAAGTCCACTCTACCTCTGGGCCTTTGCACTTACCCTCCTTCATATGTGAAAAGCTTTTCCCCAATGTAGCTGCAGAACTTGTTCCCTCACTTCATTTCTACCTCTGCTCAAATGTCCTCTCATCAGGGATGTCTTCCCTGACACAACCACCCTATCTAAAAACGGCCCCACCCAGTACTCTTGAGCTGCTTTCCTACTTTGCTTTAATAGCACGCTTTACCTCTATATTCTGTATGGTATATGATTCCATATTAGCTAGATAGCCAGATAGATAGAAAGGAAGGAAGGAAAGGCTTATTGTCTGTCTCCCTCCTCATCCCAATCTCATCAATAAAAGGAGAATTCTGATCCCAGCTTATAGAACAGTACGTGCTACATAATAGCAAGTGGCCCAACAATTGTTGAACAAATCACTCCTTGAAGCTATTCAAATTTCATCCATTCTCCCAAATGTCACCTGTGCAGTACTAGCTGAGATTTTATGGTTTAGGCACACTTCAAAACATCTGGTTCTGAAATAAAAAACCTTAGTTATAATGCTGAGGAATTTGCCCAATGAGTAAAATTCAGTTTCTTCCTAACAGAACTTCGTTCAGTATGTTGGCTCTTCTGGGCTTTGGCATTCTCCCTCTAAACATCCCACTCTGATCTCTCTCATTGGATACTAACTTTTCCCCACTATGTCTTACTCAAGGCACCAGATTTAAAATTCTGCCTACTGTTCTGCCTAAGAAAAACCATTACCAGGTACTGTAAGAGGGTGCTGGGTGACAAGGAAACGGAAGACCCCAGGACAGCTTGCTTCTTTAGTTTTCCTTTCCTCATCTTTTTGTCTCCAGAATACATTAATTTTTTTTCTATTTTATTTTATAAAATCAGGGTAATTTATAGACATAAACTTTACTGGCTTCAATGCCATGATATGAAGTTATTGTCCTGGAAATCATGTCCTGCTTAGAAATGTATCACGATGAAACCCATATTCTGGACCAGCATATACATGTAATTATGTAGGAAAAGAAAAAGTATATCAGAGAAGGCTGAATGATGCCAGCATGGGAAATAAGTTGACCTCTACTCAAGTGGCTGCCATGAATGCACAGAGGGGAGGACCTAAGTATGTTTCACACTGTGAATGCCTGCAGTGCCCAGAAGAGCACCACAAACCCAGGGAATGGCCAGCAAATACTTCCAATAAGGAGGCTAAGGGCAACCACAGCCTCACCTCTGTGGTTGTACTGTTAAAACAGTGTCTAGTACTTAACTTACCACCCTAATTTAATATAATTCTAAATACGTTTTTACAGGATTTAACTCAACCCACTTCTAACTATTGAAAATAAAATGAAATAACTAACTCCGATTGCACTTCAAGTCCCTCTAAGTCAAAGATTTTGCCACCTCCCCAGCCACAGAGGCGCACGACTGCAGTGCTGGACGTGTGCTTAGAGTGCAACTAGTTCTAACTCAGCTCCTTGAATGATCAGACAATACAGCCTATCATAGTTGCATTAGGATTTTGTCCTCTTTAATTGTTGTCCCATCTCATACTTGAGAAGTCCAAACTAAAAAAGCTCTGGTTTGAGTCTTTGCAAGCAGATGAATTGACATGACCACATGGCCTTCGTTATATCCATTTGGGACTAGAAACAAGGTGGCAAGACCAGCTTGCAGGAGCATCTCCGCCCCAACACTGATGTGCCCAACTCCACTCACAACCAGGCAGCCATGGCCTGCTTGAAAAGAAATGAACTTACATGATCCTCATAGGGATCTTCTCAAGCTGGGCTCTTGTGAGAAAAGTATGTAGTGATGCTTATTAAGATGTGTAAAGTTATCACATTGATACTCATGTACTTAGTAGAATGAGGAATACAGAAATCTCACCATTCGTCACATTATAAGAAATGGCCTTGCCAGGGCAGACCAGGGATCAGCATTGCCTGTCCTTGTCAGGGGACCAGACAGGGACTTCAGAAGCAGGGTGTTTCATCAAAAAGGGCACCAGACCCAAAGTCAGGAGAACTGGAGATTTTTCCTTCCCTGAAAACTGGAGAGGCTAGCGAAGAAAAATCTCCCAGTGTGGCTCTACAGGTGGAGGCTTTACAATGCTATTAGATAACAGAGCTTGGCCGTTCAGCTTCCTTTCCACCATTGCTTAGTTTTCCACACAGACATTCAAAACGGGGCCTTTCAAAACCCTGCTTTCAAACGAAGGTGGTTCAGAGCAACACTCTGGCTGATACCACAAGACTCCCAGCGCAACACTTCACTGCTTCCTCAGCATATGCCAGTGCCCATTTTACAGGGGAGGGGGGATTTATGATCCTCCCCTCAGTAGAGTGAGCCAAAGTTTTATAATATTCATTAAAAATCAGCACCACATGTAATAATATGGAATACTGCCTGTACACAAGGGGACCAAGTTATAGGTGTTCAGGGAAACGTGGCAGAATTTCCTGGCCTTGGCAAGGGTAAATTTGCAGGCAGCAGCACCTCACTCACACAACCTTCTTTTATTGCAAACGTTCGTTCGGTCTAAGTCCTAATTACTTTCTGTAAAATCTTAACCACCATCAAGCTTTCTTCTGACAGGACAGCCACACGATGGCCTTACAGTGCAGCAGCAACACCCTGGCACCCTCCAGAGAGGCGAAAGACAGGCTGGAACCCAGCTGGAGCTGGGTCCGAAGATGGGGAGACTAGCTTTTCATTTATACCTCGCAATTGCTTATGCCCTTTCTAAAACCCTGGTGTGGGGACTTACAGTCTCCTTCAGTGGGACAAGCCCAGGCCCTCTGAAAGGATTCAAAGGTCAACATCAACACTGGGGCACGGCTAATCTTCTTCGCCCCACCCCCACCCAAAGGGTCAGCTTTGTGGGGGCCCGTGCTGCATCTTTTCGTGCCCCTCCTGGGGAACAGGACAACGCAGTAATGCCTGGTCTGGAGGTCTGGCTCTCCTTATTGGGTGCAGTGCCCGGGACTCTGCCCCTTTCCTAGGTGACACACTAGCAGCCCTCACCACACTCCCCACTCCACTGGACCCCAGCCCTTGCATTTCAAGGCCCCTGCAAGTCCAGAGCCGGGCCGGACGGAGCTAGGCGGTCAGCTGGGCCCGGAGCAGCCGGCTCTACCGGCGCGCGGCCGCACAAAGCCCGGAGAGCGGCGGCCGCAGCAGTGTGAGGCGCGCCCCCCTCCCGCGAGTCGGCGGAGCGCGCGTGCCCGCCCCCGCCCCCCGCCCCAGCCCCCGGAGCGCCATTCGCGGAGCGGCTTACGCTAGTCGCCAGGCGTACGGCGCCCCAGCGGCCGGGGAGGTGCGCTGCCCGGCTCCCGTAAAGTTATTGTGAATGGGGAGCGGGTGACGTCAGCGCCGAATGTCAACAATGTAGCGATTGAGAGTGTGGGCGTTCCGGGGAGAGCGCGAGCCGCGCCGCGCGGAGCAAACAGCGCCGAGCCGCCGCCGCCTCACCAGCAGCAGCAGCCGCAGCAGCAGCGACCGTGCACGCCCGGGCTACGATCGCAGCAGCGCTAGCGTGAGCGCCCGCCGCCGCCCTCGCCACCCTCCTGCCCACTCCCGCTGCCGCCGGCCTCTCGCTTTTTCTCGGCCTCCCCTCGACCCTTCCCCTCCCCCTTCACGCCACACTCGGGGAGCTGGGAACGAGCTGCCATGTGATGCGCGTCCTCTCCTCGAGCTTTCGGTGACCCCCGAACCGCCCACCGCGCCCGCCTCCGGGAGGGGGCTGCAGGCTGAGAAGACGCAGAGAAGAGGAGGAGGAAAAGGACGCAAAGTTCTCTGGTGAGGTGAGTCCCCGGTCCCGGGCCAAGGCGCTGGGCGGGGTGTCGGGGCAAGTTTGAGGGGACAGTGGGTGCGCGAGGAGGCGTGGGGAAGCGGCACTGGAAGGGAGCCTTGATCGTCGGGCGCGCAGCCGACGGCCGAGAGCCCTGCCCGCTTTTATGGCATTTTCTAGGAACGGGAAGGCGGTGGGAGCCGAGCGGGCAGACGCGCCGCGGCGACTGTGCGCCCTCTTGCCTGGCTGTTTACGGCGGGCGAGGCGGCATTGTATTTCGTTCGCGTCGACGGGTGTTTTGGAACAGTAGGGGGAGGAGGAGCAGAGGGTAATAAGTCAGGCGTGCGGAGGGCGGGCTGGAGTGGGGCGCGCGTCCGCCGAGCGGGAGCAGCTGTCAGACCCACGGTCCTGCTCCCGGCCCAGCGAGGCCCCGGCCCCGAGCCCGTGATCTCCGCGCGGGACCAGACGGCCTCCAACCTGCTGGTGGCTTGCGTGCCCACGGCTGCTCCGTGAGGACCACGGCCACCACGCTTTTGCGCTCAGCTGTCAGTCACCGCCGGGTAGCCAGAGCCGCTGAGACTAGCGGGGCATCAAAGCCCAAGTTGAGGGTCCCGAGGAGAGGCAGGTTGGGGCCTCGCAGCACAAACCGCGGGCTGCACGCTGGATGGAATCCCTATTAGCCAGTGACCGGGTTATCCGAATGCATCCCTAGGATGCCAAGGTAAACCAAGGGGCTCATGCTGTCACAGGGCGAAAACTTGCATATCCCTTTCCCAAAGATTCTGCAGGAAATTAAAGTGCAACATACACCCTCTTCTCCCTCCTATACTTCATTCTCCAAACCCCAGAAGCTCAAGCTAAGGAAAGGAGTTTACGTAGGGAACACCTCTCCACCTCCCTATGCGGAAGAGCCCCGTGGGTCTTGCAGTTCTCGCACCTAGTAGGTGCTCAGGAGCCTCGCGCCGACTTAGAGGGCGGCGGGCGGCGCTCATGGACTACCCCAGCTGCCCGCGAGAGGGGACTCTAGTGAGCATCTTGGTGACCTCGGGCTGGCCGAGGATTTGCAGGAACTCGGACTGTGGGAGGAAGCAGGCAGGGCCAGGTGTGTGTGTATGAAAGGGCTGCGCACCCCTGGCCTCGGGGATCGTGGGTACGCGGGGTATCCCCAGCACCCTTTGGTGTGTGGGCGAGTTTGACAACTTGGGGAAAGTTCCGGCCCAGCCGCTGTTAGGATGGTTTTGACTGTGGCCAGAGAAGCTCGCGGCCGCGGGTACCCGTGGACCCTGGAAACCAAGGAAGACGAGGGCGCCCCCCTCCCCGACTGAGCCACAGACTCCTGGTGGACCCGCGGATAGCGAGACGCGGAGTTCCTTGGTTTTCACTTTTAATAGGGCTGCAGTCTCTTACTCTCTGTGTATATTGAATCTGTTGAATGTATTTAACTAAAAAGGGTAATTACTTTAGGTAAAAATTCTTTCCTGCCTAGTGGGAACCTTGGCGGAGATGATGCTTAATGAGATATTTTGCTTTTGTCTGTTTAGAGTAAAATTAGAGATGTTAACTCTGATAACGGTTGTCTCAGATCATTAAAATGTAACATGTAGGAAAGGCACGTCTAGCTGCGAAGGCTCTGGCTGACATGAAGGAAGCTGAGCGTGAAAGGCTGCCACTCCTTCAGCTGAGAGGGCTATTTTGGTAAAGCAGAAAAAGTCTTGTTTAAAATGTGAGATGGCCCCACCCTGGTTCTCCAGGAGCTCTCGAGTAGACGGCATTTTTCATTCTTGCAGGTAATAATAAACGTGAGTCAAAATGACATCTTGTTAGAATTAGTCTTTAGTCTGTAAGTGAGATTGCTAAATTACAGTGTTGCGTTCAAACTGTTCCAGTGAATGGTCTGTCAGCGTTTCCATTATAAATTCAGTTTTTCAGAAGTTTACAATTTCACCACAAAACTCTGAGTGGCTGAAATGATTTTTCCCTTTTAGTGTTCTGGTTTAAAAAAACTCATTGATTGCCCACTTCCATTATATTTGCTCTTCCGGAAACTTGAAAATTACTCATATGGGGTCCCAGAAATGGAATACACAATTATGGGATAAAGTACTTTTAAAACATACTTTATTTGTGCAGAGCAGCATTTTCATTTTGGATTTTGGAAGGCTTTAGGTTTGCCATTTGTTAATCATAAATGTGTTGAGTTAATTCTTCTGGTATCTGTCGATTCTGCAGGTGGATCGAAATGTCAGTTTGTGTTGTATATGCCAGGATTATATTGAGAAACAATCTCCTCATATATATGTATGTCTGAACTCATCACTAAGTTATGAACCACCGCTGTTAGTACTTCTCGGGTTTTGGTGTTGCATGTGAGGATCTGCCTTAGAGAGGAAATAAGGCAGAAGGCGAGGGAGGAAATCTGGACACCACCTCCCCTCTAATTCACTTTTCAGTGTTACTAGTGCCTAGGAGGAAGCCATTTAGTCTTTCTATCAAATTATGCCTTTAACTCAGTGTCTCCAGGCAAGTCCCTTCCAGTCCCTCACCTCTGGCTGCTGTGTGAGGGGCTTAATTATTTGCAAACTGCCTTGAAATCCCTGGATGAAAGGCACTGCATAAGTGCAGAGTATTGTTATTCAGATATGGAATTTAATGATCCATTACAGTTCATCAGGAAAATGCACTTTGCAGTGGTGGTAGGAAACGTTTCCACCTGATAGAGGGTAATAATAACTGCTTAAAAGTATGTTCAGATTACAGATGAGACAATTAACTCTGGCCATGTGCTCTTCAATTTGTTGCAATTCATTTTGTGATCAAAGTGAATCACAGAGAGCCAGATGGTCAGGTTCATGTTCAAATCTCCCCTAGACCAGCTCCTCACTTGTGGGCCCACTGTCTGTACGGCCGCCGGGACTTATTCAATAGCACTGTGAGCTGTTCCTTAGAATCTGTGGTCGAGACTCCTGTGATGCCAACAAAAGAGCTCAAACCAATCTGTATTGTTGGGAGCAGTTTAATTTTCCTTGAATTAACTCATGCTTAGTGTCCCTGGTATGGCTCCAGCCTTAACAAGGGAAGAGAGAGATCCCAGTGGCTCCCTAGCTCAGCTGTGCGGGGTTCCACTGCCCTACTTTTTGCACCTCAGGTCTCAGGGGCTGTGGTATCTGGCTTGGTGTAAATACTGACTTGAAGCCGAATGAAAGACAGAATACTTAGATAAATAAATATCTTTCCTGTTTGGTGAAGGGGTGGGGAACAGGGCCAGTTTCATGGGCGTGTGATCTGCACCTTTGCACAGGGGCCCCCTCCCCTCATCTGCTCAGAAGGACCTCACGCTTGGTTTTGTCTCCAGCTGTTGTCTCCTTGAAATTTTTAATAATTACTGAACACGGAGCCTTCATTTTTATTTTTCACTGGTCCTGGTGAGGGAGGGAGGCACAGGGTGAGTGGCAGGTAACTGCTACTTTGTCCCAGCTCCTTTCTGTCGGGCAGGAATGGGTGGGAATATTGGCTTTGTGTTGCCACATCGCCTGAGTTTTCCAAGGGAACCTGGATATATGCATTTTTATGTGGAATCCCCTGAGTTTTAAATATTAGCTCAAAAATGTTTTAGATATTGGATAAGAACTTGTCAGAGCTAGAGCTGGCCTGCAGGTTTTCCCACTAAGATGTGGGCTAACACATCTTATTGTTTGATATTTCTGAATTTGGCTTTTTCTAAAGGCCTGCTCCATAGGACATGATTTGGCAGTCTCCACCAAATGAATGGGTTACAGGTTGCAGCTGTTGGGGACATTGAATGATACAAGAAAAGCAAAACTTGAAATCAACATTGAGTTCCACTCAAGGATTGATAGCTTTCTTTTTAATAGAGGATACGAGTTGAAAGGCCAAAACATTAACGCCATGGACACCATGTAATCCTCTGCAGGTAAATCATTCATAGCTTTTGAACTGCCTGCCCTCTATTTAGTTGTTATTGACCAGATGGGGTAACTTGGCTACTTAATCTTGATACTTGAGAACCTCCGTGAAAATTTGGCATTTGAAAAGACCCACTAAAATAATAGCTGTAATTTATTGAACGCTCGCCATGTGCCAGAAATAGTGCTGATAACTTTATCTATATGTAACTCATTGACTCCTCAAAACGACCCTGTGAAGTAGGCATTGTGCCCATTCTGCAGAAGAGAACAGTTCTCGTTTTATGTTGGAAAGAATTTCATCTGAAGGCAGTGCGTCTCTTCCTGATTGTATAAGGCTCATTTTGCCACCCTATGTATATAATCTATTCCTGAGGTGATGACTTGGTGTGGGGTAGGGAATATAGCACATTAGTGAACATGGTCACTGCCCTCACGTACAAGAAACAAAAAACAATAGAAGATGGAACAGATTTGTCAAAGCCTGTGATTCAGACAGCAAACCCACTTCTACCTACCTCCCTGTTCCTCTCCTTTCCCTATCTGGGTGTCGAAAAAGCTCCAGTGACATATGACCCTGTCAGAGACACCTGTGGTTCGGAAGTCAGGGCTGGCTGAAAAAATTGGCATTTCCTTGGAAAAGAAGATAAGTTTTGGCACATTTGGGGGCTATGTTTGGAAAAGCAGCACCCAGGCCTTGGGAGTGAGGGAAAGTTGCTTCTATTTAACCAATGACAGTGTATGACCTATTCCCGTTCCCCCTTTACATTTTATGTAAATATTTGCAAAATTTTCAAGTCCCAATTGAAACCTGATGTGAACTAAACATTTTGTCAAGTCGTTAAGATTGCCCAGAATATCACCTACCGTTTATTGTGGGGGGTTGTCTGGAGTGACATTTAATAGAAAAGTAGTTGTTTCTTTGTCAATTCAAGGTTTTTTTCTTTTACTTTTTTCTTTTTCTCTTTTTTTTCTTTCCTTCTCTGTCTCTCTCTTTCCTTTGTTAATTTCAAATGTCAGTCTACCTAAAACTGAAACCTGATCTTACCATTGGCATGCTCCTCAGTTTCCCTAGAGCTGGGAGTATCCTCAGAATCACCACTATGTCCTTTTCAAGGGCCATTTCTTTTCTAAAGAATATGGGAATTGAACCTTGTCCTACTAGTGGCGCTGCTTCAAGAGTCAGGCAGGAATTTCGCTTTTGTTTTTCCTTGAGCTATTTTTTCCAAAATAATAAATCTCCCCAATCTGAAAGCATTTCACGTGCTCGTTCATTGTAGTCATTGGCATCACAGCCAAAATGTCTCAGTTCTCCCCAGTGACTTCATAATCACCATTTCTCCAGCACATTCCCTGGTTAACTTCTCTTTTGTTCCTTAGCCTGATAATAAATTGTCCTTTGGTTCTGAGATGTGTCACTTTCCTCCTGACCCTTTTGTTCCTCTCCGGAAGGCTGCAGGACACGCTGCTGAAGCCCCTGGGAGCTGCCTCTTACTTACAGGCTCCCCCCCATCCTTGTCGGTTTTCATTTTCTTCTTTCCCAAGCACTTAAACCCTCCACTTTCCAGTCCTCCCATACTTTTCGCAATCGTCTTCATTTGTTCCTGAGCCTGCAGCTGGCTCCAGGTTAATTTCAGAAGCAAGCTTTTTGATTTTCCAAGTTCGCCACCAGTTCCAGTCTTGGCACCATCCTTCTCTTCACCCATCACTTTGTGCAGATGCTCTGGGAGTTTCCTTGGGACTCTGCATGTCTAACCCACAGGAGGCTTAGACTCCCACTTTGGAGTATAACGAGGAGAGAGCCCAGCGTGCTTACTTCCATTCTGTAAATAGGAAACAAGGAGAAGGTGCAGGCTCAGCAAGTTTCCTTAGTGTCCCAGTATCCACAGATTATTGGCAATTTTTATTTTTCTTCCTTCCCTGTATTCTCATAAACAGCAGAAGCTTATGGCTACCACAAAATGGGCTACGTGTCCAGAAATGCCTTTCTTTATAGGCAGATGCCTCATTCATTCACTAAACAAACATATACTGAATATGTCCTATGTGGCAGGCACGGTGCTAGCGAATCATGGTGCTAGTGGGGAGCACACCCAGTCCTGGTGTCTGCCTCGTGAAGCCTACCACCTAGCAGGAGGGATGCCATCCGTCAGGAAGCAACAGATAACCCACTGCATGTGCTCTGAAGGAAAGGCTTCCCTGCAGCGGAGAGTCTAGTAGGGAATGTGACCTGGTTGTGAGGTTGAGGCATTCCTCCCCGAGGAACTGTAGAGGGAACTGCCGTCAGAGTCCCTCTGAAACTTGGGCTTTCTTGTTCCCCACAGCCTCCTAACCCTATTAATTCAATACTGTGTTTGGCCCTTTGGAGTGTTGCATAAACCGTGATATAATCCCTTGGGCCATTTTGGCAAATAATGGTTCTTGTATACAGAGTCCAGAATTGATTTATTTACCTGTGTTTTTAGAGCCTGATAGAAACAGAATTGTTAGTTGCCAAGAATACTGTTCAGTTTCATACTTGGAAAAAATGCAAGTTAGCATTCTTATTTTGAACATATTTGGGGTCGTTTTGACAATGTTTGAATGATTAGAAGCTGCACAGACATTTCCTCCCAGTTAGCTGGTATGTGTGGGGCTTAGGCAAGGATCTTCAGTGAAAACTCGAGGCCAGCTCCTGCCTGAAGGCCCTGCCTACCCCGGAGCAGGAGGGTCTCAAGCGTCCGCAGAACAAGAGCAATTATTTAGGCTATTCTTAGCACGATTCAGGAGTGTTAACAGTGCCTATTTGTTTAAGTACAGGAAGCTTTTATCTTATTTTTATCATCATTTACCTTTTTAAAAAAATGTATTTATTTATTTTTAGAGAGAGGGGAAGGGAGGGAGAAAGAGAGGGAGAGAAACATCTGATGTATGAGAGATACATCCATCGATTGCCTTTTGCATGCCCCCAACTGGGGACCTGGCCACAACCCAGGCGTGTGCCCTGACTGGGAATCAAACTGGCGACCTTTTGGTTCGCAGGTGAGCACTCAATCCACTGAGCCACACCACTATTTATCCCCTCATACCCTCTTCCACCTCTGCCCCCACCCCGCAATTAGACAGTGTTGTCCGTGTCCGTGAGTACTTTTCTTTTTCGCTCAATCCCTCCACCCCCTCAACCCTCTCCAGAGCTGTCAGCCTGCTCTCCATGTATGAGTCTATCTCTGTTTTGCTTGTTAGTTCAGTCCATTAGATTCCACATATGCGTGAAATCATATGGTGCTTGTCCACTGACTATGCTATAACTAAAATGCCTGTATTTTTTTTTCTTTGACAATAGCTAACCTGTGTTGGGAGCTTCCTGTGTGTTACTCATATTAACTTACTCAATCCTGGTGACAACCCAGAGCTAGGTATGATCATTAGAAGCCAAGGCACAGATGTTGCCCAGCTAATGAGTGGTAGAGCTGGGACTGGACACTCGGTGTCTGACACTAGAGCTTGTTCTCCTACCCGTCACACGGCTCCACCCACTTTTCCTTTCTTCTTCACTGGAGGAGGGACGCTCTCCAGCAGTTCTCAGAAGTGGAAATATAGGCCTAGCCACCAAAATATTGGATATTTTGTTGATGTCTACTTGAAAGATGAAACCGAAAAATAATTTCTCAGTGAACTGGAGTGAATGTATCTCCTGTCTTTCACACGGCCCACTTTCTAAAATGGCATTCCTCAGGTCTCAGTTACCATTTAGGGATCAGAAAGTGGAAGTGATGACATGTAAAGACAAAAGGAGAACTGAGCATAGAACATGAGTCCCATGGCTCTGTCCCCAGGGTTTTCCAGTAGCTCAGGCTCCTGGCCCCTTGCTCTGGGAAGAGTTTGTTTTTAGCTTTTTAGGCTTTTTTCTGATGAGGTAGGAAAAGATGAAAGAAACTATTCCTATAATAGGTTGATTATTCTAGTTCAGAGGAAGAATTTCATTCAGATCCAATTCTTTTAGGGCTTCTAATTAGAAATATTAGCCACTAGTAACAGATAAAAGCAGGTAACCTTTGCTCTCATTCTAGTCAATTTCAGGAAGAGATTATCTTGCCAGATTAGCATGTTGCAACTCTCAACCAGAGATCTGAATGGTTTTAGAGGACTCAGCTTTGGCAGTGACCCCAATTACCTCAAGTTTGCAGGGTCACTGTCTGGAATGCCGACTCAGCCCTGCCCTGGGCCAGACGACACCCAGGTTGTCTTCTTTAGTCAACAGGCATTGTTCTTGGGAGCTGCTGGAAGACCAAGTGTCTGTTTGTAGCCCGGTTTGGGAAAAGATCAAGTGCAGGAGTGTATCGCACTTATTTTTTAGTATTTAGTTCACCTCTTGGAGATGGCTAAATGGAGAGATACTTGGTGTGTCACTGTTGGAAGTTTTAAGTGATTCAAAAAAAATCAAGCAGATGAGTGCATAACGATATCTATGCAAACAATGATGAGCTTAAATTAAAGCTGCTGATTTAGTATGAGAATTACTTGCATTGATTTGTGGAATATCTGCATGGGTTCAAGATTCCATATTATGCAAATGAATGAGCCCTGAAGAGTCAAACTGTGAAAAAAAATGAAATTAACTGTAAAAGATATTACTACCCATTCAGCAAGAGAAAAATGTAGACGCACTTAGATTTAACTCCCAGTTTTCACACGTGTTCCTGGGAAGATCAGTGTCAGGGATGAGGACTTGCTGCCTTTGGGAAGAGGCCAGGCAAGGCTTGTTGTCGGCTCTGCCCATGACCTCTTTCTGTCCTTCCTTTTTCACTCGGTGCTTCGCTGCCTTTGATCACCCAGTGCCCTTAACTAGTGCCCTCCTTCTCTTTCAAAACCAATCTCAGGAGAAGATTTCCTGAGAAAATTTTAACTAAGGTATAAATAACTGAACATACTTAGTGCACTACTTGTTTGTGAAGCATCAGCATTTTACTCATAGGAGACAAAGCCAAAGGAAAAAAATCCTAAAAATGGGAATAGTAGAATTTCACACACTGGTAACCTGGGGATGGGAGGACATTTCTGAGCGAAGAGAGAGGGCTGTTTATCAGTTCAACTCGAGACAGAGAATATAGACAAACAGATTAGAAGATATAAACCCCTGTGTATTAAAAATAGAAAGGGCAGATGATTTTTAATATAATTGTGTATTTGTTAGTGAGCATCACCTTCCTCTTGCCAGACCCTGGATCTGATCACATAAGCCTGTATAGCAAGATTGTGTGTTATTTGACATTTAAACAGAGCTTCAGGGGCAAATCACTTGGTCTATAATTAGGAATTTTTGTCAGTCAGTAGCAGTGAACCTGAAATACTCTATTATGCTTAAATGTTGAATTTCAAAAGACAAAGAAAAAAACAGAGCAGTGGCTCTCATTCATGGGTCTCCTCACCCCATGGTTTTATTGATTAGAACTGATTTGATAAATTTATTTCAAAATTTACATGCCCCATCCTATGGATGGTGGTAACATCTGGACATCTGTAGAGGTTGGCTGATTAATAAAACCATGCTTATTTTAGACAGAGGTGTTGCCCGCTAAATAATACCCAGTTGTGGGGAGTCTGAGCTGCCTCCCATACTACCCTTCCCCCACCTCAAGCTCCTCCCGTAACCATGCTATGTTGAGTTGATGGCGCCATCTAGTGCTAGTCTCTGGAACTGTCCGACGGACTCCCTACCTCTCATTCTTCCTTTGCTGTGGGTTCAGATCACTGAGCAGGTAGCCGGCCAGAAGAGTCTCCACTCTCTGGGAGTGTGGTGTCCAGTGCTGGACTTCTCTCTCTTCCTACTTTTCGTCTCTCTTCGTAGTTGAGTTATCCCCCATTGCTTCCTTCCTGCCTGGCTCCATTTCTTTCTGTTCCTCTCTCTTTAGTACCTCTTTGTAACCCTTCTTCCCTCCTCGTTTCTCTTCTGAATTCTGATCAGTTTGTGGGGAGGAAAAAAGTCAGTACACACAACTGATAAAGATTTTTTCTCATGATATGGCAAAGTCAGGGAATGCCAAGCATTTTAAAGTGGAATTAACCATTAAACCATATTAAAAGAACCAGAGGGAAGTTAAAGATGAAGTCCACAGGTCTCCTTTGGAAGAGCGTCCCCTCATCTTCCTCGAATTAGACATTTTCTCAAGCACAGTCAATCAAGAGTGTTTTCTTTAGTTTTGGAACCATTGTTATAGTATTATGTTTTCTTTTTAATTTGCAAATTTAACCTCTCACTCATATTTTAAATTCGAGACAGTTTCATGGCATGCCCTGGAACGTCACATCACTGGCATGACCTTGTTTCTGTGGGAAATGTGTCCTGAGTTTCAGACCCAATTCACTGTAGATTTTCGGGTCGTGTATTAACTGAGAAAACAAAGCTGAAAGGTGCATGGGATGAAGCCTGAGATGTGACTACTCCATAACGTTTGTGGGGTCTGAATTAGTGCACAGGTTTAAGTCTCCCACATCAAACAGTAAATTTTAAATTTCCACTTATGTTAAGCATCTTGATATTGTGGGTTTAAAAGTAAGTCCCCTCTGAAAAACAGGAACTGTGCTTGTCTGTTACCGGTTCTTGTGGTCAATATGGCAACTATTTTGATTTTTTCAAAAGGGAGGAAAAGCAGTTAAATCCAGTTAAAATTAAAACCAGTTAAAATTAACTAGCTTGTGAGATTTGAATGCAGCTGTTCCACACATCACAACACTGAGAGTCAGTTGTTTGTTTATTACCGCTATTAATTACTATTAGTTGCTAGTACTGCTTCTGAAGCGGTGACATAGATTATATTTTTGGTTTAACCTTGGCAAATAGCAACTGCAAGGGTAGCGAGGTTCCTGTTTGCTAGTTTGCATGTACCTTGTTTTTGTTTTTGCCGGGTAGGTGTGTGCACCTTCTATATGCAAGAGTAATTTAGTCTGTCAGCAGTTTCCTACCAGAAGCGTTTGCTGACTCATGCAGCTGTTGCAGTGCTCAGCTGGCCTCATCGTCAACTGCCCACAGTGCCAGTGCTGCCTTGGGAGAGCAGCGGGCAGTCTAGCTGCTGGAAGGCTATTTTCAGAGCTGTGCTCACTGCTAAGACGGGTTCCCTTCTTCTTCCAGCTGCCAGACACAGCCTTCTGGTTGCAGGGTAGAAAACAGCATATTTTTACCTTTCTAGAGGCTACATTGGAATCAGCAATTCTGGAAATCCCTCAGGAAAACTGGTTTTTAATCATTTTAAAGTTCTGGGACTCTTTAAGGGGGGGAAGGAAAGAGGAGATAATAAGGAAAGGGAATGTGCTGTTGTTTTCTCCTTAGCGCCAGAAGGAACTTTCACAAACCTTAAACTTCGGCTTTCTTGGTGTAACTGAAACCTGACCCACTTCTCCCTCAGTGAGGAGCCTGTGCCTTGAGTGGGGGAGCAGCAGAGTGGGTGCTGAGAGGGCTACCCTGACATTGTTTTGTGTGGCTCCAGTCCTTAAGTAATGACAGATTTCGTTGGTATATGTTGCATGTTATTAAGGTTAAGGGAAACAAACAAGCACCTGACCTCGGGTCATTTTAAAGCTAGTATGCATTTTCAGAGATGGTTTCGCTGTTTGTTTTCGTGGTTCACTTCTGCTTATTTTCATCTGTAAGTGTGAAATGTAAGTTTTTCGAGATTTCTAAATAAACTTCCTTTTGTAATTATGAGTTGATTAAATCATCCTAAACTATCTTGAGAAGTGAGATCTCCAGGGAAAAGAAGCTTCGAGTACCCTAAGGGGAGCTCCTTTTTTTTTTTTTTGGCTTCAATAAGCATTCTGCAGCAGCTTTGACCAGTAATAAAGAAAAAGCCAAGCCACAGTGACTGTGTGTAACATGATGTTGATGGAAGTTCTTGGTTTCCGCCGATACAAATGACTCATCAGTATCAATAGAATTGTGACTTCTAATAATAACACAGTGCAAGACCTTCAAAACATGTGGTTTTAGCCTTAGCTGTTAGTGAAAGGTTGGAAAATATTAGTTTAAGCATTTTTTTCCTGATCTCTTGATTTCACCCAAGTATAAAGTTGTTTTTTGTAGGTGTGATGATCACACTATTGTTTTTTCATCTTACTGTTTTTAGTTTCGTTATGACTAAGTAGCCAAATTCAGATCATTTCATCGTTTAGAAATCTGTGCAGTAAGCATCTCCTGACAGGGATGTGTTTTGAGGGAAATGTGGCTGAAAAGCAGATCCTCCCTGAACAGAGAAAGGAAAAAACTGGTACAGACGACAGTCCGCTGAGCTGCCCGCCTCCTACACAGCATCTATTGCGGAGGGCTGCGGTATTGCTGACTAGCCCCATTGCCCTGTGAGTCACCGTCAAAGGATTCCAAGAGGAAGGCTGACAGAAAATTCGAGTCAGAGGAAAAGGCACCATGGAGAAGGGGCAGTTGTCACAGGAAGGAGGGTGCCACCTGGTTTCCACTGCCAGGGGGCTGCTTGAGACCCCGAGCATCACAGGGAGTTGAGATGTATGCTCATATTTTTGCAGCCTGTTTACTTGCGTCTCTATATGGGAGCATTCTTGTTTTTTGTTTTTGTTTTTATTTGTTTTTGGTTTTTTTCTGCATTTTGGCCAGACCATTCAAGATCACTATCTTTGCTCTGTACCCAAGAGCCTTTCCTTTTCGCATTCTGTGGTGAAAGCAACTGAATTTCTAGAATATGAGACCAACGTCTACATTTACATTTATATAGCTTTTTTCTTCTAAACACTTCATCTTTAGCAATGTTCTGTTATTTGTTTCCTAGTTATTAGAGCCAGAGGCCTTTCTCCCTTGCTTGCTATGTTATCCTTGATCTGGGAAATAAATGCTTTAAAGGGAAACTGGAAATTAAAATTGTGGACCCTGAGAAGGAATATATTTGTCAAAAGGGACTTCTTGTAGTTAAGTGGGTGCAAAGTCACAACCAGAGGCCAGTGGCTGTTGCTCTTGGAGGCCTCCAGAGGCCAGTGGCTGTTGCTGATGGAGGCCTCTCACATGCACTGTGCTTCAGGGAAACCCCAGAGCCTCAGCTGCCAAGCCTCCTGTGCTTTGTCCCTGCCATCTGAACCGGCCCTTGTAAAGGAGTTTTTGGAGTCGTCTTTCAACCACTGGGCTGAGATCTGCCCCTTCCAGTCAGAACTGCGCAACTGCATCCTCAATTGTATCTATACTGACAAATCGGGAGACTTGATTCTGACCAATCAGGGCCATAATATTTGGACCAATCAGAACTGTACAGTTTGGATTCCCTGTTTGCATAAAAATGAACCAGTCAGTAGCAGGACAGGAACTTTTTGTGTAAGAGGTGACCTCCCCTCTGTGTATGGAGAGTGTACTTTCGATTTCCTCCAGAGGCTGCATTTCCCTGGTTTTCAGACTCTTGACTTGAATAAGGTTACTCCTCCTTTTACACCTCAGATGGGGGACATTTGTTGACAAACTTTTATTAGTTCAAATTCATGTCAGTCTTGTCTCTTTCACACTTTGTTTTAGACGGATGTGCGTGCGCGCACAGGCGCAGTGTCCTGCCATCATCTCAGTGTTTTGGGTTTTTAATGATCATCTTTCCCTGTTATTCTTTTACCCTTGTGTCTTGCTATCTAATAGAGTTTGTTTTCTTTTTTTTTTAAGGTTTTATTTATTAATTTTTAGAGAAGGAAGGGAGGGGGAAAGAGAGAGAGAGAGAGAAACATCAATGTGTGGTTGCTGGGGGCCGTGGCCTGCAACCCAGGCATGTGCCCTGACTGGGAATCGAACCTGCGATGCTTTGGTTCGCAGCCCACGCTCAATCCAGAGTTTCTTTTCTAGAGAGCCCTTTCCTTTCCCTCTCTTGGCAGATGTTCGCAATTTTTTTCTCTGTGTGAACACTTGCCTCTTCTCATTTGTTCTCTTAGATTCCAGTGTTTCCTGCCTGCATGCCCACACCCCTTTCTCACTTCGTTCTTGGGCAGACCTGGGCACACACACACACAGGCACTCACTAGACATTACATACACGTGCACCCACATGCATCCACACGATGCCCCTCTCTGACCCTGGTGTCTTGCTCATGGAGACACCCCCACAGTGGCATCAGGTGCTGCTGTTGCCATTCCTGCCAGCAGCCAGTTTCTGGAAGGGGTCATTCAGGTGGGAAAGAAATCTGAAGGAAAGCCAGAAATGACTTCAGGCCTGAGATTGAGAATGCATCCTGGGAAGGAGGCTGGATTTGAGGAACCAGTAGAAGGCCTAAGGGAGTCCCCAACTTCAGAGGCCAGCAAGGGGAGAAGGCCAGGCTCAAGGGCATTAGTACAGGAAGACAAGACATTGAGATGGTTCTGCTACTCAGCCTGAAGTTGGAGATCCTGAGGGTCAGAAATGCACCTGCATGGGGTGAGGGGTGGCTAAGGAGAGGGAGAAGGAGGCTCAGAACTCAAGGTGTAAGAGAGGACTGGGATCTTTGGACTGCCCTTTGGCTATTAAAATGTTGCAATAGCCAGCTAGGTCCTTGAGAACAGACGAGAGAACCCACGGGACACAGTGAGGAATAACTTCTTCCCGAGGGCCCCTCACTGTGGCCTTCCCTGGCTGCCCTGTGGAGTGGAGGGACTGCTTTCCTTCCCAGGAGCCCCACCCCTTTCCTCTCCTGTCTTTTCTTTGTAGATTTCATTACCTTCTGACACACTATATAGGTTGCTTGCTTGTTGATTATATGTCTCCTTCACTGTGACTTAAGCTGCAGGAGTTCAGGGATCATTGTTCCCGTGTCTGGCACTGAGTGGGTGCTCAATAAACATGTATTTGTTGGATAGATGAATGGATGGATGGATGGATGGATTCACTGACTCTCCCTTTTTAAAAATCACCTATGGCTTCTTGCTGCCCACAGAAATCTAAACTCCTCCTTGGCAGAACATTTAAAGCTTCTTACAATCTGTTTCCATCCTACCATTTCAGGTATGTTTTCTTCATACTGAACTTTAGATTAATATCTCTTGAACCAATTTATGTTTTTATTTTGTACAGTTTCCTGGTACATGAGTTATATACGTTGACTCTGAAGTTCTTTTACTATATCCTACTATTACTTCTTGGACAAATCAGTAATTACTTATTGAGGACTTGCTCTTTGCAGAGAACTCTGTTAGGCACAGGATACAATGTGCAGAATACCATACCAGTGTCAATGGTCCCTGTCTGTAGGGAAGTTGTTATTTTATACTGGAGACAATTTATAAAAGGACATGAAGCATTTGAAGTATGGTGCATAGCAGTGTGTGCTCGAATGCCAGGTGAACGGTGAACGTGAGTGTTGGAGTTGGGAGGAAAGAGTCAGCAAGGCTTGGAGGACAGAGAAGCTTTAAAAGGAGTTAGATCTATATATGTCCTCAAAATATTGTGGGATTTCCTGAAACGGTCCTTAATTTCCTAGCTGATACCCTTCATGGTTTATAGATGTGAGGTTCGTCAGCGGTACTCTCTGTATTGATCATTGTCAGCATAATAGCCTTGGCCATTCTTAAGATGCCATGAATGGAGGGGGATGAGGGTTGTTAAGTGCAGAGCTATGAAATTCTTTTATAGTGGGATGGAAGGTTTTAAGTGTATGAGGAGTCCTTCACTTTCATTATTTGAAAAAAAATTGTGAATAGAACTTCTGTTCACTAAACATGAAGAGTGAGAAAACAAGCCCAAATCAGTTGAGATTTGTGGCACATGTATGGGATTGGTCCAGAATATATAAAGAACACATATAAATCAATAAGAAAAAGTCAGAGAACCCAATAAAAAAATTATACTATGCATTCACATACTTAAACACTTCATAAAAGAAATCCAAATGGCTAATTTAATAATCAAACACATGCAAATCAAAATCATAATAACATCATACACAGTTTTTGGATTGACAGAAATTTAAAAATCTGACACATGTTGACAAGGATGTACTTGTGGATGGATAGGAGTTCTTGGTCATAGCTTATAGGAGTACAGCTTGATAAAATTACATTGGAAAAGGGTTTGTCATTACCTAACGCAAGTTCAACCTGCTATTAGCTTACAACTCAGTGGTCTTACTCGTGTGTGTGTGTGTGTGTGTGTGTGTGTAGGAAAATTTCTTACTCATGTGCTTAAAGAAACATGGACAGGGATGTTCAAAGAAGGATTGTTTATACATGCAAAAACTGAAAACAGTCCAAATTTGCTAAACGTATGCACTGGAATATCCACACCACATAGAGGAGGGTGTGCAGAGGCAGCGTGCTTGGTGGTTAAGGCAAGGATTCTGCCTGAGTTCAAAATTCAGTTCTGCCACACATTTTGTGGCCTTGGGCAAGTTTCTTAACCACACTTTTCTCATCTCTACATTAAGGAAAATAATAATATCTACCTGATAGGGTTGTTAGGAGGATTAAGTGAATTAATATTTGCAACATGGTTACAAAAGTGACCAGCATATAATACCTTCTATTTAAGTGTTTGTTAAACAAATAAAAACGCATGCATTAGTATGGATGTTGAATGAAATAAGCCAGACACAGGAGAAAATGTACACAGTGTGATTCCATTTATGTAAAGTTCAAAAGTATACAAAACTAAATATGTTGCTTAGGAGGTATATATAGATGGTAAACCTATAAAGAAAATTTAGAGCATGATTGTCACAAGAAGATCAGTAAGTAGAGCGGTGACCACCAGAGGTGACGGAGTGGGGTATGATGGGAAGGGGTTCACTAGGTGCTTTCCAAGTTCCCGGCAATGTTTTATTTCCAACCTGAAGAGCAGTCCCAAGGGTTTTTTAAAATTATTTTTTAAAGCTGCATGTGTTTTTTGCACATGTGTATATGCATGACCTGTTAGTTAATACATTTTTAAAGGTTTTTGTGAATTGTTATTTTCTGAAAATATTTCTGATTTGAGCTGATATTTGAAAATTACCTCAGGGTAATTGTAAAGCCCAAAACAGTAAGATGACGTTTTACAGGAATAAATGTAAATTCCCACATCTGAGTTAAAAAAATTGTTCAAGTACAGAATTTGCACACCTGTTTGGTGCCAGTTCCTGCACAAGATTGTAAGCACTAGTGCAGCAGAGTTCTCTGGTTCTCACGGAAACTGGTGCCTCCTTAGAGCCACATTAACAGAGCTGTCCTCTTTAAATCAGGCCGCGCAGTGGTCTTGTTCAACGATTCTCAGGTCTGGTTGTCACGCGTATGAAATACTACGCCCCTACCAAGGGACTATTTGGGGAAGGAAGATGTTAACCATGGAAGGAGTATCCTCTGTATCAAGATGTTTAGGGATCTGGAAACTGGCCAAGGAAGTAGGGATGTTTAACACGGAAAAGAGGAGAGGTAAGGAGATGAAGGGTGTCCTCCATCATTAGACAAAGAAACAAACTTTTTTCGTTGTTCCATGAGTAGGTCCCTTCATTGTCTGTAGTGGAGACAGGCTTTGCTTCTGCTCTAGGCAGAGGCCGTGGGACCTCCCTTAGGCTTGATAAGAGCCTTGCTATCCGACATGTGGTCCCTGGACCAGCAGCAACAGTATAACCTGGAGCTTGTTAGAATGCAGAGTCTCAGGCCCACCCCACACCTACTGAATCACAATCTGAAGTTTATCAGGATCCCTTAGCTAGGGGATCTGAAGTTTATCATGTTAAAGTTGGAGAGGCACTGGGCTAAAGGTTTCTAAGATCCCTTTTCATCATTCTTAGGACTCAATGATTTTATTTAGTAAACTGATAATTACCAGTTCATATGTAACATTATCAATTTAAAATGCCTAACTATCAAAAATACTGTATTGTATATTTGAAAGTTGCCAAGAGAGTAGGTCTTAAAAGTTCTCAGATCACAAGAAGAAATAAATCGGTGACTGCGTGTGGTGACAGATGTCAGCTGGACTCCCTGCGGCGATCGAGTTACACAACACACGTGTGGGCAAAGTAGGTTTACAGTCGAGAGTGTGTGAAACAGAGTTTATTCCTTTATTATTCATTATTTTTTGTACTTTTTCCATACAAACAGCCATAAACCTACTTTTGTTCACCCCCTGTGTATACACATATTAAATCACTATGTTGTCCACCTGAAACTAATAAAATATTATATGTCAGTCATAGCAATTACACATTTTTTAAAAGCAAAATGCCTGAGTATGTTATATGTACATAAACCCAAGCAAGTATTTGTTGCTCAGTTGGTTTCGAGTGGATTTGTCCATTTTCTCCCTAAAGTAAAAGTTAGGTTTCTTAGGTATTTGGGCAGTTTAGAGCATTTAAAACATAAGTGTTTTTGCCTTTTAATGTATAGGACTAGATTCTTGCTTAAAAATTGTATTAATTTCTTCATTTTCTTTCTTTTCTATTCTTAAAGTTCCCAGAGTAGATTAAGACTTTGAATACCTGTTAAGAATAATCAGAAGAGACATTTAAATAATAAAAACATCTCATAATACGTTGATTTTATATTTAGCCTGTTTTTTTTTTTGCTTGTACATATTCCATATTTTGACCTTATGGGAACCTTTGAAGTCTGAGTATATTTTAGGAATTCTCCACAACAGCCCTCATCTTTTAGATTTTAGATCTGAGCTCCGGCAAGTAAAATAGTTTTTAGCTTTTTCCTCTTAGAATACCATGACTAACTTGGGCTCATCTCTTTTCTCCTTAAATATTTTGCTACTTGTCCTTTTAACTGATTAAGTTCAGATGGAATTATGATTCATTTCATATTTCCCCCTTTATCTAATTAGTCACTTATTCTTTTGATGTCCATAGTAAAACTAATACTTAACATGATAGTCATAAAATTCCAAAATAAGGAAGTTCTTAAATGACTTACAGCCAGATATAAAATATGGCAAAAATGAGTTGGAAAACTTCTTATGAATAAAAGATGTTCTTTAAGGCCTTGTAACCATGAGTTATTTGGTTTAAGCACATGTTTCCACATATATTTTCTATTGGCATATAGGACAAAGAAACTGTACTTTGACAGGGGACTTTGATAATATTTGGTGTATGTATGTCATTTACATGAGGTAATGTTGACAAATGGCTTTGTAAAATAGTAAAAGTGTTATAGACATTTTAATACCTTTTGTGCATTATAATTGTTTTAATTTTAGTTAGGCATGGTTTCACCTCCTTTTCTAGGGCTGACTCTTAAAAAATCTTAATTCTGCCTTAGTGAAGTTCTTCAAGTTTTGAGTTCTTAATTCATAAATGATTATGAATGAATAAACTGCTCCACCATATCAGTAACTGGCTGTAAGGTAGAAGGCTAGACTTTCTTCTGCCAGCTTGTTGGCTTGCTTAATTTATTTGCTCCTTCATTCACCATAAATATATACTGAGCACTTTTCTGTGTACAAAGCTGTGGGCTGAGTATTCTGGGAAAGACATACATAAGACAGTCTCAATGTCCAAAAAATTTTCTAACTTATGAATTTATTTTTTAATAATCATAGCATCTTACCAATTTTTAGATTATTAGATCACCATTTTGAATATTGAGTAACTAGGAGATTGATGTTGAATTTAATATTATAGCTGTTGAAAATTAAAGTATAATCAACTTTTAAGAGCAAGGTTTAGGAAGATTATCACATATCCCTGGGAGGGTTTTACCTGATCCTAGGCTTTTTTCCCAGAGTGGTTTGAAATCACATATTCCAGTTAGACTCCGGCCTGTGCCATCCAGTGTGGTAGCCACTAACTACTTGGGATGTGGCTTTGAGGCTTGAAGTGCTGCTAGTCCATATGGAGATGGCTGTGATGTAAAACATACACTGAGTTTAAAGATTTAGTGTACAAAAAAGGAAAAAATATTTATTTAACATTTTTTCAGGTTGGTTACAAAAGTATTACATGGTAATGCTTTGCACGTAAAGGTTAAGTAAAAATATCATTTTTACTTGCTTCTTATTACATAAAAATGTGGCTACTAGGAAATTTAAAATTACATATGTGGCTCTCATGACATTTCTGTTTGGAAGTGTTGGTCTGGACTCTAAAGTGTGGAGTGACTGAGAGCTTTCAGAGAAGGTAAGATCAGAACTTTACAGAGAGTTTTGGAAATGAGATGCCACAGACAGGATCCACTCACTTGAAGAAATCTCAGTCTGCACCTTTGTCCTACTTTCAGAGACACTTGCTTCCCTGAACCCACAAAAAGAGCATATTTCAGGCAATAGTGATAAGCATTTGTATATCCTTTTTGCTAAAAAATGCACTGTTATGTCATTTAATCTTTGCTGTTCGCTTCATTTTATAGGAGTGGAAGCCAGAGAAGCCAAGATTGCATAATTAATGGTAAAATCTTGAATTTGAGTCCAGCTCCTTAGCTGAATTTTCCTATGCTGAGCCAGTCTGATTTTCACACCTATAAATTTATTTCTTGAGAGAAACAGCTAATTTCATTTCATTTAACTTTCAAATTTGATTATATTATACACTGGGAGAAGTATACACATCACATCCATTCATCACAGTGGTGAATCTTTACCAAGTGAACACTGGTATAACCGGAACATGTCCAGCACTAGCCCAGGAAGCTCTCATGCTCCCCTTTCACTGCCCCTCTCATGCTACCCACTGTTCTGACGCCTGGAAGCATAGGTTTACTTTGCCTGGTTTTGAACTTGATATAAACAGAGTCATATAGCATGCACTGTCTTGGGTCTGGCTTTTTCATTCAATAATATGTTTGTGAAATCCATTTATATTGTTGCATATAATGGTTGATTTTTGACCCTCAAAACTAAATTGTATTCCATTGTGGTAATGTACCAATATTTATCCATTTGTGTAGTTGTCAGGTTGTTTGGGCCATTATGAATAGCACTGCTGTTGAACATTCTAGAACATGTTTGGGTGAACAAACATGCATTTCTGTGGGGCATAAATAGAGGAACATAATTACAAAAGCAGCTTAAATTGTTTGGTAGATAAGGCTGAAATTTGGTTTTGTGATACCCTTTTGAAGAAAAGGAGTAAAAGTTCCCCTTTTGATACCTCAGATACTGTACCAAAATAAGTGTTAAGGCAGCTATCACAACAAGATACAAGGAGAAGGAATTTTACTGCCTTAACACATTTTCGGAAGGGAGAATGAAGAGAAATAGTAAACTCCTTCATGAAGATGGAGTTTGAAAAGGGTAAGATGCTGAAATACAGGCATACTTTGGAGATGTCGTGGGTTTGGTGGGCTCCAGACCACTGCAGTGTGCACAATCTGTTTGCTGGTGGAGGGGTCGCCTTCAGTTCGTGAACAAGAACATGACCTCTGCGCAGTGCGGTGAAGCAGGGGGACGATTAAGTGAGGAGTATTTGTACTGAATTTGTATCACTCAGATTTCTCTCACAGTTATACTTTTTTCTCCAAGAGAAATTCCGGCAAACAATAGAGAAAAATTGAGATGAGATTGTTACTGAGACACTATTGTGTGTAGAATGAGGGGTGAAAACCTGGGTGTATTTATTAGGGGTGAGGAGATGGAGGTGGGGGTAAATGGTCGGAAACTGCATCCTGATACTAAATGAAAGATACAGTTTTCAGTATTTTACTGAACTTTCTTCCATCCCTTTCTCTTTTGTTTAGGGTAATGTGCAGGCAGTTGAATTTGCATTCTTGTGAAGAAAGCCATTGTACGTTCCCTAACCTGAGTCAAAAAAGTAGAAATATTAAGGCACCAGTTTAACTGGCAGCAGCGCTGCTGGAAGGAAGTGCAGTTCTAGGATATGCCAACATGGAAGACTTCATGTTTACCTTTGTAGCTTATTAACTTTAAAGATGATCATTTAAAAATGTGTGTTTTGTATTTAGAGTTATAAGAGCCATTGATTTTCAGCACACTGGGCAGAGGAAGAAATCTTCCAGTTTTCCTTGCTCTGACTGGAGATGACCCTGGGCAAGTCACATGGGAAGTGCAGACAAGGGGTGAATACTCTGATAGTCTCTTTGGGCTCGGTGGGTGGGCAGAGAACATTGTTGCTATCGTTAGTGGTAAATTAAAATTGCTTTATAGTGGAGAGCATTACATTAAAATAGGACATAGCTCTTAGAGACTGAAGGTTCTGGGCCTGAATTGCTGTGGTAGATGTCCCTGCGTTTATAGAAAGCCCCTCCTCCTCGCTGTTGTGATGTCAGTGTGATTGCTCCACCCTCCAAATACTGACTGTATTTTGGATTATGGGTATATTTTGAAAAGTCTCTTTTTCTTTCATTTCTGTTAATGACTTCTTTAGGATTATAAGTTGTGGGTCAAAATTCAAGTTTATTCAAGTTTTCTTCTTGCTTTCCAAATTAAATATAAAATCAGGGCATGGGAAGAGGAATCAAATTATTTTTAGGTTACATTTGAAGAGCAGGTGTGTTCTTCCATGATTTACAGTGCAGGTGCATTTTAATTTAATTGCTTAAAATGACGATTAAAATATTATTCAGGTGGAACAAAGCGAAGTTTTAAAAATTACTTGAAAGCTGTTGCTTTTTTTTCCCTGTTTTTTCCCCACTTGACTTAAATAATGTGACTTTCTGAAGCAGTCCCCTCAAAGAATACTGCTCCAAATGTGGGAATTACATTCATTCAGTAAGTTCCAGCCTTTTCTTTTGTAGGACAATGTGGGATCACGGGGCTGTGGCTCTTTTCTTTGTCTAGCCTGATTCTAAGGCAGAAACAGTCCTCCCTGCTTTTGGATCCGGTGACATATTTTCATTTGTCATCGAACACCAGGGGGAGGAGAACTACAGCCCCCAAAGTACCCACCCTGGGCCCCCTACCCTCTACCAAAGGGTTTGCTGCTTCAGCCTTTTAAGCACCCCAAATGTTTCATGTTGAGATCACGCACTGTGTAGCCGGTTGTCAGGGTTGTGTGGGTGTGTTTAGAGGGGTCTCCCCTTAGCTTAACTTCTGGTCTTGGTGACAGAATCTAAATAACACAGGTTACTCATCAGCAGCTGAAGATTTTCCCCTTTTCACGTTGATGCTTCTGATATAGTTTTATACGTTGGCTGATTATGTGTGCGTACTTTGTGGCTCAAAGATGCAGCTGGAAAGTGTGTGGGGGTTGTCTGCTTCCTCTGAGGCTGCTACAGGTGGTCAGGTGGGGGCGGCCGTGATAAAGGTACAGCACCCACTTCCGGCAGCTAGTCTTGTGAGTGCTGTAACCCACTGCCTGAACCCGAGACGCACTTTAATCTAATTCTCTCCTTGGTACTTATCTCTCACTGCTTCTGATTTGCCTGCGGAAGGTTTATGACTAAGGTTGTGGTTAAAAATTCCCTTTTTAGGTATGAAAAATCTTTCAAATTACTTTGTGTTCCAATTGCTTTTTCTTCTTTTGCCATGGACTTTCTGGATTTTGAAAAAATGAGTTCTAAGTAAAAAAAAATCTTATATAAGAGGTAAAGGTTAGGTGGATAATATATTCCCTCATTAGAGCAAAAATAAAATCTGTTTATGTTCTTGGCAGATTGAATATGTTAAAATGCATTTTATGATTTGCATTTTATGACATGGAAAAGCCCATTTCAGAATATTGTCATAAAATCATTAGACTTGGAATGAGTTAATTTACTCAGCCTGCCATTCACCTGCACGTCTTTTTAATTTCTGCACAGTGCTGTCCTTGGAGCTGGGAGAAATGTGAGCTGCCCTTGGAGGGTTTACAGTCTCACTGGAAGGGAACCAGCATGTATTAATATGCCTGATGAAGGGATAGAAGCTTTACACGATCTTACTCAACCTTGGAGAAAACTGTATAAATGAGATAGTATTATAACTTTTTCAGAGAAAGAAACTGAAGCTGAGAGACATTAAGTGCTGACAGGGGAATCCATTGTAAAGAATCAGGCCACCGGCTGCAATACCAATACTCTCTCTAGTGAGTGGGCTGCCTCTCACACTTGGTAATTTAAAGAACAGCCTGACTGGGGACATGCAGTAAGTATCATAAAAGTTCAGAGGCAGGAGCAACAGGGAGCAGTGGGGGTCACCAGAGAAGACCTCTTGGCTGGGCAGGAAAAGATAAAAATGCCAGAGGTGATGATTGAAAGACCCACATGGAAGCAGCAAGTTTGGAAAGAGACTTGATCCTTCGTGGGTAGAATTTGTGTAGAGCTGCCAGGAGGACGAAGGGCCCCCTCACAGTGAAAGGTGAATGAGGGCAGCTGTGATAACAGAGGGAGAATGGGCACATACACTTCAGAGACACTGGGTAGGCCAGTCCAGCTGTGGCCCATCGAAATGTAACACTAACCAGAACTATTCCAATTCAGTACACCTTTTAATGAATCCCAAATCCATCGCAGCCCTTGGAGGGGGATACTGTGTTATTATCAACTCTGTTTCAGGGGTAAGGAGACTGAGGCACACAGTCGTTCACTGGCGGCACTGGGGTTCAAAGCCCAGCCATCAGGCTCCAGAGCCTGAGCTTCTGGTGACTCTGCTCTACTTATCCTGGCTACTAGGAGATGTGGGTGGTGCTGAGGGTTCTTGAATGGCTGGGGACAGTGACAGGACAATCAGAATGGCAGGGGTGATGACTGAAAGGTCAGAATGGCAGCAGCAAGCTGGCCAGTTTGAAAAGAGGAAACAGGAAAAAAGAGAAGCTGTTACTCTGGGCTAAAGAGGGTCAGGTCTGGGCAAGTAGGTAGCATCAGATAGAAGTGAGAGTTAAGGAATCAACAAGGCTTGAATGATTGGCATTGAAGATGAAGGACAAGGCTCTAAGATTTTGGAGGACGATGCTGCTATTGAAGAAATGAATGAGGTCAAGAGAGAAGCTCTTTTGTTGCGGGGCAATAGCACAGGGCAAGAAATGGAGGCTTTAGAATGATTTCAATATGTGGAGGCATATTTAGTAGAGGCACCATGTGCTAGAAAAGCCTTATTATTACTGGAAAGTTGAAAATAAGGGAAAGTTGAGGGAGGGTGGGCATGATTTGGAAAGAGAGATCAAATGAATGATTTTTGTGTGAGAGAGAGAGAGACTGACTAACTCATGACCTTGGGAAATGCCCTTGGTCAAGCAGAGGAAGGAAAAAGGAGCAAGGAACCATGAAGGAAATGGAAAAGCAGCTAACCGAGGGAGAGAGGATAATTAAAAGAGAAAATAAAAAGCTGCTGAACAGTGTCAAATGCTGCAAAGAAGTCAAGGGGAACAAGGAGAGAAAGGGCATGGAAGATTCGACAAAGGGGAGGCCGTTTGTTCCCTGCACGGTAAGCTGATGGACTAGGGGGGTGCAATCCAACTGGACTGTGGGTTTTGGTGTTGCTGAGTTCTTCCTCATTGGCTCTTCTCTAAATGCTAAATTTGTAGGCAGTTCAGTGCCGAGCAAGAGTAGGAACTTAGTAAATACCATTTAGTTGACTGATACTGCATTTACTTACACTGAGCTGCCTTATCTAACACACTTCGTGATGCATTTCATTCGTTTATGTAGCTCCCAGTTTCTGACTGTGGAGGTGTTTAATTGATTACCACCTAATGTAGACATCATTTTGGGGTCTAGTTGATGAGCCCTTGAAGCAGAGGTGAGGAAGTCCATCAGTTTTGATCCATGCTTCAGAAGTTTATGTAGCTACCCAGTCATCCAGGGTCAGAGGCTCATTTGTTTCTAAGTCTCTTTTTAATTTTTTTTTTTATTGATTGATTTTAGAGAGGAAGATAGGGGAGGAAGGTAGGGAAGGAAAGAGAGAAACATTGATTTATTATTCTACCTATTTATGCATTCATTGGTTGATTCTTGTATGTACACTGACCAGAGATCAAACCTGAACCCTTGGCATATCAGGGTGATGCTCTAACCAACTAAGCTACCCCACCAGAGTAAGCCTCTTTTTAAATACAATGATTGTTACAAGGAATCCAAACAGTATTGAGCACCACTATACACAGGTTACCTTTTTATTTCAGGGTTTCTTTGTCATGTAAAGTCCAACTGATATGAAAAACAACAACAACAACAAAAATAATGTTTTCTGACTTCCCAGAAATCCTCAAAATACCAAAATGTGTCAGAGACCTCCCAATGCCTGCTAACCTTTGGTGAAAACCCACGGCCGTGAAATGTAAAGCATTGTGCACCACAGGGGCACTCAGTTATTTTTACTTAAGCTGACAGATTTGGAAATGCACCTCACTTTATAGCATTAGTTTAAACATTTTAGGGAGAAAAGAAAAATTTGCATTTACAAATGATCATATTCTTTATTTTAGCTTTTGGCTAGAAATCTATTTGGTTCTTTATTGTTTCAGCTAGTTTTTCTTGGTAACAATAACTTGGTGCATTCTGGTTTTAGAAAATAGGTCGCTCTGTAGAAAACTCAGAAGATTTAGGAGGATGTAAGTTCTTTCTCTCTCCAGCCCCACCCCGTTCGCCAGCACAGAGTACTTGTAAGTTAAACTTAAAAGACAGTCAGCTAAGGAAAGTCAGACCCCCACCTCCTACCCCATCTGTCCCCTTGCTTCTCTTTCTTATTTTCTGTCTTCTGTCATCATTAGCATCTTGACTCAGAAGTATGGGAGGGGAGAAAAATAAAAGTCCAGTCATCTTCATGTCTTATCTACAGTTTTGGCAAGAGTTAAAGTGTCTTAGGTTGAACCCTCAGTAGTTAGTTTTTGGAGTTGTCTGGGCTTTCATTCATTCTCCAGTCTTCACTGTAAATAAAATGTGGAGTTTGTTGTTCCTAACAAAAGAACCAACTTAACCATTTACTTAGAGTAGTTAGAAATCTGATCAATTGCCAGAAAGTTTTCTTCTAATCTATTGGGTGTATTTTTATATTTGACTATATTAACATAGTCCAAATATATTTAATACAATTTAATATTCCTATTAAAGGTCCTAAATAACTTATATTGCTATATTTTGTTATTATGAACATCAGCTCACATTATTTAAAATTGTGCTTCTCTATTTTGTTACAGACATAGACTGATAAATTTATAAAACAATAAAATTAATTAGTAGGAAAATGAAATTAAAAAATCATAAAAACATAAGCCTGGCTTAAAAATTTTAAGTATTATATTCGATGGACATAAAATTACTTTGGCACTGCTGTAATCGTCTCTAAATATCTACTCCCAGACTCTGGACGGGGTCTGGGACTGGTCTGCAGGTCCCACTTTGAGTCCCAGTGTCTGGACAGAATAAAGAGTTTAGGAGCCTGAACATTAATCTCAACTAACTGAAAGATATGCCTCAAAAGAGGTTTTTAGGGGGTGTCACCATTTGTCTTGCATATATGTTTATCACTTATGTAAGTCACATGCAGAAAAATGCTACTTATTTAAACTTTTCCTACTCTAAAAAAATTATAGGACAGTACATGATTGTTGTAATATTTCGAACAATATAAAGATGAATATAATAAAAGTTTAGTGTCTTTCTTCCTACTTCTCAGATTATTTTTTCTTTGCTTTGTATATACTATATACACAAACATATATACATATATACAGTAATGTTTTCTCCTCCTATAAAAATAGAATCATAAACAGTACTGTACAACTTTATTTTTTACTTAATAGTTTGTCACAGCACTTTCCTTATCAACAAATACAAATCTAATGTCTTTAAAAAAAATCCTCACCTGAGGACTTTTTTTTCACTGCTTTTAGAGAGAGGGAAAGGGAGGAGGAGAGACAGAGAAGAGAAAGACAGACATTGATTGGTTGCCTTCTTGTATGCACCCCAACCGGAGATTGAACCTAAAATCTAGGTATGTGCCCCAACTAGGAATTGAACCTAAAATCTTTCAGTCTATGGGATGACACTCCAACCAACTGAGCCACACTTGCCAGGGCTAAAATTTAATGCCTTTTTAAAGTATAAATCTAATGCCTATTATGTTTACAATTGTACCATAGTTTATTTAATTATTTCCCAAATGATGGACATTCAGGAACATTCTAGGTTTTTACTACTCCCTACCACATTGCTGTTAAAGTTCTTATACATATATTCTTATTTATGTACTTAGATATTGGAAGGATAGATTCCTAAAAGCTGAGTAAAGGATAATGACAGATGACATTTCAAAAAAGTTGCATCAATACAGAGTCTCACCAGCAAAATATGAAGTACCTGGTTGCCTCACCACAGCTAGGCTATTAGGAATTTTTTTAATTTTCCTACTCCAGAACTTCTAGCCAAGGTGGAGGCATAGGTAGGTACACTTTGCCTCCTCGCACAACCAAAAGAAGGACAACAACAAATTTAAAAACAAAAAATAACTAGAACTGCCAGAAAATCGAACTGTATGGAAGTCCGACAACCAAGGAGTTAAAGAAGAAATATTCATCCAGACTGGTAGGAGGGGCAGAGACAGGCAGCCAGGGTGGAGAGGATGCGTGGCAAGCAGTGGCTAGCAGAGCAGGTGGTCCCACATTTGTAGGTGAGACAGACCACACAACCCAGGGTTCTACTGCGGGAAAAGAAAGCCTCAACCTCTAGTTGTAAAAACCTTTGGGGGTTATGGTCAAGGAAGAAAGTCCCAACCTCACAAGAGAGTTCATTGGAGATACCCATAGGGTCCTGGAATGCACACAAAGTACCCATCCAGAAATCAGCACCAGAAGGGCCCAACTTGCTTGTGGGTAGTGGGGAAAGTGACTGAAAGCCAGCTGAGAGCTGAGCAAGCAGCATTGTTCCCTCTCGGATCCCCCTCCCACATATAGTGCTACAAAACAGGTGAACAGAGACAAATAAATATGGCCCAAATGAAAGAACAGATCAAAACTCCAGATAAAGAACTAAGTGATGAAGAGATAGCCAACCTATCAGATGCACAGTTCAGAACACTGGTATTCAGGATGATTGAGTATGGTTGCAAAATAGAGGAAAAAGTGAAGGCTCTGCAAAATGAAATAAAGAAAAATATACAGGAAGCCAACAGTAAAGGGAAGGAAAGTGGGATTCTAATCGATGGTTTAGAGCAGAAAAAAGAAATATTCAACCAGAACAAAATGAAGAAACAAGAATTTTAAAAAAGAGAGAGAGGCTTAGGAATCTCCAAGACAACTTTAAATGTTCCAACATCTAACTCATAGTGGTACCAGAAGGAGAAGAGGAAGAGCAAGAAATGGAAAACTTATTTGAACAAATAATGAAGAACTTCCCCAATCTGGCAAAGGAAATCGACTTCCAGGAAGTCCAGGAAGCTCAGAGAGTCCCAAAGAAGTTGGACCCAAAGAAGCACACACCAAGGCACATCATAATTACATTACCCAAGATTAAAGATAAGGAGAGAGTCTTAAAAGCAGCAAGAGAAAAGGAGACAGTTACCTATAAAGGAATTCCCATAAGACTATCAGCTGATTTCTCAAAAGAGACCTTAGAGGCAAGAAGGGGCTGGAAAGAAGTATTCAAAATCATGAAGGCAAGGACCTACATCCAAGATACTTCATTTGGCAAAGCTTTCATTTAGAATGGAAGGATAGATAAAGTGCTTCCCAGATAAGGTTAAGTTAAAGGAGTTCATCATCACCAAGTCCTTATTGTATGAAATATTAAAGGGACTTATCCAATAAACAGAAGATCACAACTATGAACAGTAAAATGACTACAAACTCACAACTATCAACAACTTAACCCAAGCAAAAAAAACTAAGCAAACAACTAGAACAGGAACAGAATCACAGAAATGAAGATCACATGGAGGGTTATCAGTGGGGAGGAGGGGGGAGAATGGGGGACAAACTACAGGGAATAAGAAGTACAAATTGATAGGTACAAAATAGACAGGGGGAGGTTAAAAACAGTATAGGAAATATAGAAGCCAAAGAACTTATATGTATGACCCATGGGTGCGAACTAAGAAGTAGAATGCTGGTGGGAGTGGGGGCAGGGCAAAGAGAAATAAACGGGGGAAAATGGGACAACTCTAATAGCATAATCAATAAAATATACTTTAATATAAACAAATACTGATTATGAAACTTTAAAAACAATTTTTCTTCAGTTGATGAAAAGTGATCCCTACTTGTTTTCACCTGAATATCCCTGGTTCCCAGCACAATTTTCCCTCTTTTCATATCTTTGAAAAACCTATTGGGTCTTTCTATTTAATTTTCAGGGAACAAACCACAGTGTTTGGCGTTTATATTTGTTAGTTTTAGTGGGATAGAGGAGATAGGAAGATGACAGAGGTACAGTGTCAAATTTTGTTTTTCTTCATTTGAGATGGCTTAGTTCTCATTTTCTTTCTCTAACATTTTTTTCTTCAAAATCAGCTGACTTACAGGAAATCCGTGTGTCTATTTGTGTGTAATGTGAAAAGAGCCCAGGGTGGGGTATCTTTATGGCTTTGCACACCATACATCGCATTCAAGACTGCCCGAGGAGTGTACATTCATACAAGTACATTTTTTATTGAAGTAAGTTTATATTACATTAAATTAAATCCCTTACATTATACAATTTAGAGTGCAACTATCACCTGTATCTAGTTTCAAAACACTTACATTACCCCAAAGAAAACCCCGTACCCATTAAGCAGTCACTCTTCATTCCCCTAATTCTTCATGCTCAGGAAACCACTGATCTGCTCTGTGCTTCTATGGATTTACCTTTTCTGGATATTTCATATAAATATAAACATATAATATGTGGGGTTTTTGAGTTTGGCTTCTTTCATTTAGCATAATGTTTTTGAGGTTCATCCACACTGTAGCATCTATCAGTACTTTAGTCCTTCTTATGAGTGGATAAATATTCCATTGTATGCCACAAATATACCACAATTTGTTTATTGATTCATCAGCGGATAGACATTTGGGTAGTTTCCATCTTTTGGCGATTGTGAATAGCCACACATGTAAATTTAGACACCCAGTTAGTCATACAGAGGGAGGTATGAAGGACAAGAAGGAAGGTGGCTGAGAAGAGCCTGTCAGTGGTTCTTCTAGAGCTCCCCGTTCTCTTGGTAATGATTGGTCATTCACAGGATCTGCGCCAGGCTGGTTCTTTAAGTCACACTGATGATTAGTGTTCATTTGGCTTTAGGATCTAGGTTAACCTGCAATACAAAACCTCCCAATTGATCATAGCCTCTACATTTAAAAAGGAACTTACTTTCCACCCTAGGGCATGGTTGGTTATTTTCCCCATCTGGGCACTGGGTTGCTTTAGCCTTACTGGGTTCAGTGAGTAGGAGGCGATATTCACAACCATTCCCTCTGATGGGTGCCTTGGCCTTCAACTTCTGGCTTGGAGCTTGTGGAATGTGACCGAAGGGAGGAATTGTGCCCACGTTGTACTTGACATGAGTGTATTCTGTTCCCAACTCATCAATCTCAGTCAACTTAGGTACCTTCCAGTTTTCTTCTCTGTAAAATGGGGTTATTGAGGCTTAGGTCTTAAGGTTGTAAAGAGAGTTAACTAGGATAGTGTATAGGGAACATGGTTACACTGCTACATGGTAGTGCTTCCTAAATGTTCCTTTCTCTTCTCAGAGCTTCCTGTTTCATCCTCTCTAATGTCCATAACCCTACCTACCTCACAGAGTGGTAATGAAAATAAAATGAGCTGATATGCATAGAATGGTTCCTAGCACCAGGCCTGCCACATAAGTAAACACTCAGTGTAGATGGATAGAAAGATACCTTATCTTGCAGTTAGTGTTTCTCATTGGGAAAACACATGGCTCGATTACAAGCCATCCAGTCTGCTCTGGATGGTAGGCTTCACGTGGGTATGTTGAGTTGCTCTGAAGCTTTGTGTCATCACCATAGACATCAGGCTCATTAAAAGACAACCACATTCAGGATAGATAAACTCTAGCAAAGATCCTGATGTATGGGTTGGAAATTAGCATCGTAGTAGCACAATTACATTAAAGAAAGTTATGTTTATATCAAATTATCTCTCTTTGGAAGCTGACACAAGACTTGGCCTTCAAACTGATCATTTAGTACCCTGTTTTAAGTACTGTTTGGATGCTGCTATTTCAAAGTCCTGTTTTAGGGCATTGGAAAGTGATTTTAGAAAAAATAGTTGAAGGGAAAAGAATTCTGCCAGCCTACCTCTCCAAGTGTGTGACAAGCATGCTCCGTGAGGTTGAAGTAGACCACCCCGTCTTGCCTGATGTGAGGAAATGTTTAAATGCTTCTTGTCACTGGTGCCAGAATAATTGAAGGAGAAAGATAGTTCATGTTTTGTCAGAAATAAAACATGTCTTTAGTTACAATCTTTTGTTTCTCAGACCAAATCTATACTGACTAGAATAACAGATTGCTTGCATAAGATTTCCACATAAATATTTGAAAAAGCATGTTAGACTCAGCTGAAATTTTGAATGCATTTAAGAGTATTTATAACACTTATATTTTTAAATTAATAGGTCTAACATGCAGTTATTTATTTGGCAAATTTGCCCCATGTTCCTCCAACCCTTACGGATCTCACAGACACTTCCCAGGAGCCCCTGGTGAGCACTGGAGAGAAGGCGAGTGAACCTGGGAGGGGGAGGCCAGGAGGCCCTGCAGCCTCTGCTTTCTGGGGCTTTTCCGAGGAAGATGGTTGGATTGTGGATGTGTTCATCATGCTTTTTCACCTCCATCCCGTATTCAAGTCACAACCGCTTCCAGAACATGCAGACTGAATCGAGGTTGTCCTGGAGAAGACATCCAGTGTGTCTTTTGTGGGTCTTGACATGTCTGCAGCATGAGGTCCCTCAGGTTTTACGTTTGTGATGCTAAAGACATGCATTTACAATTTGAAAAGATGGTACTCATTAAAGTCATTATTTTAAAACTTTTTCTTTTGAAAAATTCAAACCTAGAGGAAAGATGAAAGACTATGTAAGTAACACTTACACGCCCTAAGTTTACTTCACCAATTATTAACACTCGTTATTGTATCTCTCTATGTGTACTTTTGTGTATATGTGTTGGGGAAGGCATTATTATGTTTTTAGAACCATTGAGAGTAAGTTGCACACCTCATGACATTTTACCCCTAAATGCTTCAGCATCATCTCTGAAGAATATGAGCATTTTCCTACACAACCACAGTACTATGATAAAGGCATTCTTAATTGAAAACGGCAGACAAAGGGGCAAAGAGCAGACGTTGAACAGTGCTGAGAATGAACTTGAAAAATATAAGGAGAAATGTAGGGAGATCATTAGAATTCCAATTTGGTTTGTTAAAGAATAAATTTTATATGTACCTATGAACCACCCAATTGATGTACATGTCTCCCAAATATTTATTTGGTTCAAGGACTTTCTCCTGGATTTCTGAAACCATTTAGTGTTTTGGCCAGGGTTATAAACTTCTTAGCCTGCAGATGAATTTCCTTAGCGTCATCAGTATAAAACCTGAGAAGCCACATCTACTTAGACTTGTGGTTATGAACAAATTTTCAAGGGAATTCACTGGTGCCGTTGCATTGAGAACATGGGACCTTAAGTTATTAAGTCAAAACTGTTTCCTAATGGATAGTAGGAGTAAACATGGAAGTCCTCTCCTGACATTTTGTTTAGGTTATAAAAAGCCAATATATTAGGACACTATTTTGAGAAGTAATTTTACCAGCCTGGCAGAATGTTAAGCTGCATGTCATCACAGACTTTTTGCAGATTTAGGCCTCAGGAGTCAGTTCCAGGAAAATGCTACTCTTACAAAGTTGGAACATCAGGGCCTCAGCTGAGTGGATGGTATGTATAAGCACCACTGATTTGTGTATTTTAAAACAAAGACATACACTTTCTTGATACCATTAGCTCATAGAGCATTAAATAAATTAAAAGCTTTCTTTGGACTATTTCCCTGAAAACATCTATCTTTAGCAAGATTTAATATTTTAAAAGAACTATGTTTGGGGATTTTTTTTTCAAATTAAATAAAAGCTATTTTCACTAAACTTTGGGGTGGAAACCATGTTAAGCAGTCTTCATGAGTACAGGGTGGGCAAAAGTAGGGTTACAGTTGTCATGCACATAAATAGTGTAATAACTAATAAGTGCTAATGCAAGAAAAACTATTTCACATACTGACAACTGTAAATCTCCTTTTGCCCACTCCTGTTAAGTTCCTTATGCATCATGTCAAGAATGAAAAGAAAGTGTGTTCCCTTTGAACAGCAATGTATGTCATAGAGATGTTGGACCCATGATTTTTCATGAAAAGGTCCATTTTCAGTAAATTCTTGTGTTTCCTCAGTGCATTGACTGTGATAACCCGCCTCGCACTGATCAGACCTGTGGGACATACATCCCAGAGAGTTTAAAACTATGTGTTTTATCTTTCATTTCCTTTTTTTGAAAAACTCTTTTAGTATTCAGTGGCCATGGAGATTTCTAATTTTAAATCCCTATTTACATATCAAATTTACAAGCTATAACTTTTAGAATAATTTTTATACTATGTTCTCTGAGCAAGTTACAGCAGCATTTAATGTAAAATGCACGTGTGGTTTCTTGTGTATCAAAACCATGCTTTCCTTTGGCCTAGCTTAACAGTCTCCTGTTTCCAATTTGTGTTAGAAAGTTCTGTATGGAATGTGAACTCTGGTTTATACAATTACTAAGAATGAATGCATGTCCCTTGGGATGATAGCCCTTGAGCTATCTTTGTGGCAATCTTATGTAGAATATTTGAATCTTTCTTCTCTGATGCCAAGTGATTACTTTTCACATGTAAATCGAAGATGTCACTGCTTGAACTTGGCCACCAGTGCGTGCCTATAATGTTGATTAGCATCATAATGGTTTTTGGCCAGTCTGTGAGAATTTTGTTTTTAAGAGGCACGTTTTTTTTTCACGCCAAAATCAAGATGGAAGATTGAATTTGTTCATCCTTCATTCTTCCAGCCAGTAAACATTCATTAAGTGCCAACTTTGTGTTAATGCTGTTCAAAAAGGAACGGGATAAAATTTCTGCCCTGGGAATAAATGTGGCAGGTGCCATGAACAGATATAAACAGTACAGGAGCCACTTGAGGGGTCTGGGGTAGGAATTGGGGATGAGAAGGGGCCCCACAGCAAGGTGAGTTAGTCAGTAAAGACATCACTAAACAAATGAATCCCGTGCTGAATATTGAAAGGATGTGTAGAATTTCCCCCAGTAGGACAAGGATAGTGGAAGGAACTTTCAAGGCAAAGGGTGTGTGCAAAGCCACAGAAGCACAAAACGCATATCACAAGATGTAAAATCAGATAGTTCAATATGACACTAGTGTGGGTTCATGGAAAGAGGAGTGGAGGAAGGACAGGCTAAAATATATCGTATTTTGCCATGTATAATGTGCACCCACACTTTTGGCCCAAACTTCCAAGAAAAAAATCTTGGCATTTTAATTTTTAATTCAGTTTTTTATTTATTTATATTTAGGAACAAAACAGGCTATCATATTCCAGGGTATTATTTTGCATACAGATGTCATTATTGCTTTCTAGAGTTATACTTTTGATGCATAAGCATAAATAAAAGAATTAAACATTATAGAATTAGTACTGCACATGTATAATGTATGTCCTTATTTTCCCCTAAAAAATTTGGGCAAAAAATGCACATTATACATGGCAAATTATGGTAGTTGGGAGTCTCATCATGAAGCGTCTTCTGTACCATTCTAAGGAGATTGATCTTTATCCTGTAGGTGGTGAGGAACCACTTCTGGAATTGTAATTGAAGACATTTCCTGATCAAATTTGTGCTTTAGAAATACTGTCTTACTGTTGTGTAGAAATACGATAAAAGGGGGATGGAATCAGGCCAGAGGACCAGTTGCTGTGCTCCTACAGAAATCCGCATGGAAGGTGATGGAACAAAAGGTGTGGAGATTAGGAGACAATGCTAGTGAGAGCCAGTTAAGTGGAATCCTCAGAAGTTGAAAAAGAGGAAATAATTGGGGACAACTCCCAAGTTCCAGATTTGGGTGACCGCACGGGTGATGTCATCAGTGTATGGGTGCTCAATGAAGTCATGAGACTGGGGAGTGAGAGATGGAGGACAGAGAAAAGCAACCACAGAAGTTCTGGGAAGGGACATTTAAGGAGGAAGACAATAAAAAGAACCATTAAAAGGAATTATCTGTGGGGAAGAGGAAATCCTAAGGATAGGATGAAAAAGGCCTAGTCATAACATATGTCCCTCTGTGGAGTCCTGATTTGAGTTCCACACCTGGACAGCTGGCCGGGATTTGCCTCTTCCTTGAAGTTTTCTTTGCGGCTGAGGGCTCAGTCAGAAAGTATGACTGACAGAAAGAGGAAGGTTTATCTTTCAGACCCTGTGAAACCACTGATCCTTCAGATGAACCATTTGTCTTGCACCTTTCTTCAACATGGAAGAATGAGCCCTGCTTCCAACTAGTAACATTACTTACCTGCTCTTCTGGTAGTATGAAGTACTCATTGCAGGTTCTGCTTTGCTCAATTTTGCTCATGGTGTTTCTTCTGCTTAAAGTTGGCTTTTTTTCCATCCCTCTTTTCTTCCTTTTAGTCTTGCCAATCAAAATCTTGGGCATCCTGTCCTCTTATGCCCAGTGCACATGCTACCTCCTTCACTATTTCTCCTCATTTACCACAACCCAGCGCCCCTTTGCCCCTGGGCCCCCATGGATCTGATTTCACCATTCACGTGCCATTTAGATGCCTTGTACTGTGGATGCTTGTGTATGAGTCTTTTACCAACTAGATTTAAAACTTGTTGATAGTAGGACTGCAAATATCTAGTACTGCTTGCCCTTACCACAGTGTCTTACACAGACTAAAACTTTAATAAATAATGGTTGAATGAAAATGAATGAATGTTGATGATTTTGGAGAGGCAGTAGGAAACACATTTTGATTCAGTTTGAAAAATAAGTCTTGTGTGGCCACAAATCGCATGAAGAATATAAAGTTTATTTTTAAACCCTCAGATAATGTGTCAGAAGGGAGGGAATGGTCTATATTGATTTCTTACATCTCTATTGATTATAACGATATAATTTGTATTATTTATGGGGCTCAAAAAGGGATACAATATGGTTCTAAAGTCTGAATTCTATACTCACCCACTTAATATGGGTTGGATATAGAATAAAAGCCAGTCAGTTGATTGGGAACCCACTATTTTTACAATCTTGACTTATTTTAGAGTGTTAATGGAGGCAAATTGAGATTTTGCTTGGCTGTATAATGTATGTTAATGCTCAGGAGAATAGTTTTAAGTTTGAAACATTATAATAGCTCCTTCAGTCCTTTTAAAATACAGTAAAATACCTGTAAGTGGAAGATAATGAATTGACAGGAGACTTCTTTATACAGCTAGACTGGATCAATTTGCTACTGTTCTGTAAATCTACCAGCACACAGGTTTTTGCTGGTGCTGTTTTTTTTCCCCATTGTTTTCGCTATTGTAGTTGTTTCTTGTAGGATAAAAGTCCAAGAGGAAACAGTTAGGTACTCAGTATAAGAAATACCCTTTCTCTTCTAAGTCGTTTTTTATTCTCTTAAAGCCAAACATATTGTGACTTCAAAGAGGTGAAGAGCAATTAATTCAAAACTGGCGTGAAATCACCCTTCCTCTACTAAGCGTACAGGACATTACACCATTTCATGGTCCTGGGCTTATACGCAGCGTAGAGTTTTGTCCCTGCTCCCACAGAACAACAGGTCAGTCTGCTGCTTATCAGCATGCTTTAACGTATCAGTTTTCTTTCTTTTTAGTGAATCTTTTCAAATAATTTAGAAAATATCTAGGAAGACTCAGTTATTTTTTTCATGGACAAATTATGGTCTGTATTTAATTGAGCCTGTCAGTAGGAAGCATTTATTTCTATTGACCAACTGTTTGCCAGGCTCTGTGCTAGATACTGAGATTACGATCTGTCAATTTGCTTTTCTCTATATATTTTTCTAATACATCTTATCTTTTTGGTTTTATTTCTGGCCCTAGAATTCTTTTACTTAAGCTCTTTTAGCTGGTCGTGATTTGTTGCTAAATTACCTGTATTTAAATTGTTATAATGTAGGTATTTGAAAACTATTTTTGTAGGATGCTAAACAATAGGACAAAATAAAGATATATTGCATTTCTGTGTGCAAACAATCTTTTGGAATAAGAATTCTGTATGTTAAAAGCAACTTGTACAATGATAGCTTCTAAAAAATAATTTGCAGTGATGGTTTTATTTATTTCTATGTACGCATTGTGTTTGACCGCTGGAGTCCTTTGTGATGACTAGGGCTTCCACGTGGTCAATTTCAGATCAAATATGAAATATAAGGTGTAACTACTGCTGTGTTTTTTTCTTTGTAATACTTGCGGACTCATCCATGAGATGTATAAAAAAGTGCTTTGACATCCTTATTTCAGCTTGTGTTGCCCTTTCATTCACTATCTTGTCTAGAAAAGAACTCTGCAATATCTGATGAAAAGAATCTGTTGGTGCAATTCCAGGCCAGTTTTTAGTGTTTGACTTCATAAAGACTGTGGCACTTTTCTCCCCTTTAATTATAGACTGTCAGAGTGGGCAAGACCTTAATCATCTTCAGGTTCAACGCCATCAAATACAGATGCCTCCTCTAAGGGATTCTAATTTCTGCATAGCAAATAAGACTAATTATCAATTCACATGGCATATCCTCAGTTATTTAAATAAAAACAGCACCATGATTTCTCTAAGTCTTCTTTTCCCAAGCTAGTTATGCTCACTTTCCTTCAGTGTTCCTCATAGGATAGTTCCTTCATCATCTCATCTCTTTCCTCTGCACATTCTCCATTTTATGAGTTTCCTTAAAATATAGTAGACAAAACGTAAAGCTGTTCTCCATGGTAGTTTGACTGGAGCTAAGTGTGGTGGGACTTTAGGACTTCTCTAGCCTTGAAAACAGTGCTTTTATAAATGCAACCAAGGAGGGTATTTTAGCAGCCCTGTCACACTGCCTTTATTGAGTCAGGAAGCCACTGGGCCCCTATGGACGGACTGTGAAGAACCTTATATTGAAGCCCAGTGCACTCGACTGTATACATTTTGATCCATTCTTTTTTTTCGATTTTGTTTTTATTATTGTTCAAATACACTTGTCTCCATTTTCCCGCCACCACTTTCTCCCGCCCCCCCCCCACCCACACTCAGTCCTTCCCCACTTTGGCTTTGTCCATGGGTCCTTTATACATGTTCCTTCCCTTCCCCTTTTTTCCCATATTATCTCCCCCCCCCTCTGATTACTGTCAGTGTGTCCTTTGTTTCAATGTCTCTGGTTATATTTTGTGTGGTTGTTTGTTTTGTTGATTAGGTTCCACTTATAGGTGAGATCATATGGTATTTGTCTGTTACAACCTGGCTTATTTCACTTAGCATGATACTCTCCAGATCCATCCATGCTGTCCTAAAGGGTAGGAGCTCCTTCTTTCTTCCTGCTGCGTAGTATTCCATTGTGTAAATGTACCATAGTTTTTTGATCCACTCACTTACTGATGAGCACTTCGGTTGCTTCCAGCACTTGGCTATTGTAAATTGTGCTGCTATGAACATTGGCATACATAGGTTCTTTTGAACTGGTGTTTTGGGATTCTTAGAGTATAATCCCTGCAGTGGAATTGCCAGGTCAAAAGGTAGTTCCATATTTAGTTTTGGGGGGAAATTCCATATTATTTTCCACAGTGGCTGCACTAGTCTGCATTCCCACCAACAGTGCACTAGGGTTCCCTTTTTTCCACAACCTTGCCAGTACTTGTTGTTTATTGATTTGTTGATGGTAGCCATTCTGACCAATGTGAAGTGGTATCTCATTGTGATTTCAGTTCATATTTTTCTGATGGCTAGTGATGCTGAGCATCCTTTCATATGTCCCTGGGCCCTCTATATGTCCTCCTTGGAGAAGTGTCTGTTCAGGTCCTTTGCCCATTTTTTAATTGGATTGTTTGTCTTCCTGGAGTGGAGTCATGTGAGTTCTTTATATATTTTGGAGATCAAACCCTTGTCCGAGGTATCATTGGCAAATATATTTTCCCATACATTCTTTACCTTGCAAGAACTTTTGGAATCCTGTTTTGGGCATCCCTAGAATTATGTTTTCATACCAATTTTGGGGGGTCTTTGTTTTAGTCATTGACAAAAATGAGTTAAATGCCAACCTCTGTCTAAGACAATACCAACTTGCTTTTGCTTTGGATAGAATCTTACTATTGATTCCTGGGGAAGGTGAATGACATAGTCAGAAGAAGGCATGCTTTCTGATAATTCCAAATTTTACTTCTAAAGTAAGAGATTTAAAAAAAATTGATTTTAGAGAGAGAGGAAGGGAGAGAGAGAAAGAGAGAGAAACATCAGTGTGTTGTTCCACTTATTCGTGCATTCATTGTTTGATTCCTATATGTGCCCTGACTGGAGACCGAACCTGCAAGCTTTGCGTATCAAGACAATGCTCTAGCCAACTGAACTACCTGGCTAGGGCCCTAAGGAAAAAGATTTTTTTTTTAAATAAGCTAAGTAGAAATTTATATTTCACAGCATTGCTTCATACATCTTGGGAGACGTAAAACTGTCAAAGGAAACAAAATGGTTTCCACTGGAACCTGGTTATAACCCTTCCTTTGGGGGCTCACAGCTGTGGGGTGTGAGTCACAGATAGATGACTGGAGTCTTGGTTTGCCCAAGACTATCCTTGTTTATTCCTGTGTCCTGATTAATTGACAACATCCCCTTTCACTCTTGAAAGTGTCCTATTTAGACAATAGATTATATATTTACACTAAAGCTCTGCCTTTATTGAGTCTTTTTAACATAGATGTTTTTCACCAAATCTCTTTAGTTTGGGTCAGAGACCTCCTTGTGTTCCAAGGAATTTTGATTATGGTAAGTGATGTTATAAAGTCTTCATCAAATTTGACTGGAAAGAAAAAGCCTTTCGGCACTCAGTTGTGTTAATCTTTGTATTATTAAATAATGATACCTGGGCAGTCTTAAAACCAGTTCCTCATGTTATTTGGACTTTAAAATACAGTGAGGTTTCTGTTTATCCAGGCTGGCTACTTCAGTTTTGTTACAACATAGTGCTGTTCACACTGCCATTGGAAGTATGATGCTAAGCACAAAGTATTGGAACATAGTAATTCTAAATAAATTATTTTTCCCTCCTTCCCCCTTTTCCCCTTCTTTATATCCTTTTGAAATTTACAGATTTTACTTTCCTATCCCTGAGAAAACAGGTCAGAGGGTACGTCTCGTGTCACCACTGTCAACTCCCCATATCAGTACAGATTGACTCCATGTGTCATCTTATCTCTCATCCATAAATGGTAGAACAAAATTAACTTCTCATTCAAGTCCCAGCAGCTGTTATAAAGGCTCCTGTCTGGGAGGTGTTCTCACGTGCTGGGTGGGGGAAAGTGGTATCTTGTAGTAACCCATGACTTAGCCCAGGTGTCACCTTCTAAATTGGGAGGAGAGGGGGCAACCTGGTACAAAATGCCCTGGTGGTATCTTTGGTTTTTAAGGGAGAAATTCTGAAACTGAAAGAGTTTTCTTTTTTTTATATGACTAACAAAATAGTGTTGATTAAGGCAAGCCAAGCAGGTGCTGGGTGTGTGCTACACTATTTAACGATATTCAGAGTACTGAAGGGCTATTTTAAAATGTTTCTATATTATGTCAGCCAAGTGCTGGATGAAAAGTACAAAGGGCTAAAAATATTTACAGTTTCAGTAATGTCTGTTTTAAAAGAAACCATCCTGTGTGGTTTATTTCCATTTGTAGGAAAAGAATATTATGGTTAAAATAGAAATGGTTGAAAGTAGTTTGTTTAATGCTTAGGCTTTTAGGAAAAATAATCATCAAAAGGGCAGAAAGTTGGGTTAGAAATCATCAAGATTTTGAAAAACAAATTGGTGAATGAAAACAGGTGATTACAGCTACTTTTACTATTACTGTGCTATTATTACTATTTGCATACAATATATAAACTGTAGTTCCAATTGAAAATAGTATTGCTTATTTTCAAAACTTTTTATATATAGTTTGGAGGCAAGTTGCTGGTTTCAGATTACTTGGATTTATATCTCAGCTCCATCCCCTGGATGTGTGGTCTTGGGTAAGTTGCTTAACCCCTCTTTACCTCAGCATACCCCTCTGTAAAATAGGGATAATGAAGTGCCTGCCTGCTAAGGTTTAAGTGAGACGAAACTGTGATTAGAGTAGAACCCAGTTCATGGTAAATACTCAGTAACTATTGGCTGCATTTATTTTTGACCTTTTTAGAATTTATTTTATTTTAGTTTTTTTTAATTATGGTAAAAAACATAATATAAAGTCTTAACATTTTTAAGTGTACGGTTCAGTGGTGTTAACTATATTTACATTGTTGTGTGACAACTGGCTAGAACTTTTTTATCTTGCAAAACTGCAATGTTTATTTTTTTTGAAAAGGCTTTTTCCCTCCCAGTCAGTTCCACAGCTCTATGGGCATGACATGAGAATGCAAGCTTCATGTTGGGGCATGGAGTTCACACTTTTCTGCTCTCTGCTGTTTCGTGAGTGTCAAAAGCAGTGCCTGGCCCATAGCAGGGCTCCATCAATATTTGTGGAATAAATGGATGATGGATGGATGGAGGACAGTGAGGCTTTATTTGACATAGTAGGTGTGTTTTTGAAAAATCACTTCTTAAACAGTTAATCCATTTTTACAAATGATCTTAAATATACACGGGAAACTAACTCCTTTCATAAGGTGAACTGATTTTTAAAACAAATAACTGTTTCTTAACTATTTATAAACTCTGATTTTGGTAGGTCTACTTTTCTTAAACTGGGAAAAATAGTAAGTGAAAGGAAAAGACTATGTTAAATCATTTGTCTAAAATTGGAACAGGATTCAAGCCTTTTTTACTTTCTTTCAGATTTGGCCACTAGACCAAATGTAGACCTACTTTTTCCTTAGGCATATGTGAATCATCTTGTTCTTTCTTTTAGAAGTCAAAAGTTCAGGTATAGATCATTATCTACCAAAACTGGTGGAACACTGCCTTTCCACTGAGAGTGTGTATCACCTCTTTTTGAGTTGTTTTTTTTTTAAGACTATCAATTGAACATTGTTTACCAATGGCCCAAAATCTGTAGGTAGAGAGAAAGGAAGGAAGAACATGTCTATCTTTTAAAAACCTACCACTCACAAAATAAAATATCATCTTATTCTGTGGAGTTTTTGCTTAAATTATATATTCTGTTGGGGTAGATAATGTAAATTTTTGTTGGGGTTTATTTGCTTTGGATAAAAGACTTATTATTACTTTTTATTACTTAACCTGAGATTTCATTTTTATGATATTAAAATATTTCAGTGACATTTTATTTGTATTTAAGAATTACTGTGGGGTAGCAAGCACAGAATGTGGCTTACACAAGAGGTTCACTTCCGTCTCCCAGGTAAAGCGGGCCCTTCATTGCCGTGGCCTTTGCAGTCCTGGGAGGAAGAGGAAGGGAGCCTTGTCACCTGCGCAGAGCACCTGGCAGAAACCAGGAGCAAGAGTGCATTTCTTCTTTCAGCTGATATGTAGCAAACCCAGACTCTGTTCCCACGGCAGAGACGGTGGCCCATCTTCCAGAAGGTGGCCTGTTGAGTCATTTCCATTGTGATTCCGTTATGAGTCTTTCTGAAAAGTGATCAAGGAAAATGATCTTACCTAGTCATTCTTTCCCATGCCACAAGTCAGTTTACCTCTGAAACGGAGACCATCAATCCTCTCGAAGGCCTCCATTGTATCTCTGAGTTGTTAATATTTTTGTGTTTGAATTCTCTGAGAGCAGAAAAGCATGTAAACTCTTCCTGTTTTTTTTTTTTCAATTTCCTTTTGATTCCACGCTCAAAGAGGAACAGACACTGAATAAAAGGTAATTCCATGGTCTGGACCCTGAGGACAGGATAGTGGTGGAACACTCAGCTCATCCTATTCCTCGTCTGCCCTAGCATGAGCATGAAGAAGACATCATCCTCCTGGGAGCCTGCATGGTTCTGCCTACTTGGCCCCAGCCAGGCTCTCCAGTCTCACTGGGCCATTTTCCCTTCCCTAAGCCCACACCAGCCACTCTGACCAGGGCCCAGGCTCTTCTTGGAGGCTGCTCCTCCTACCTGAAATGCCCACTCCATCCCCACTTCATTTTGCTAACTGTTGCTCATCCTTCAGTCTCATCTTAATATCACTTCCTCTGTGAAGCCTTCCTAATTCCCACCACTCTTAACAAACTCCCTCAGTTGTTCCTACTTTCCCCTTTTCTATCTTTCTTAGACCTTACTAGAATTTCAATTGCATATATACCTCTGGGTTGTTTATTTAGTTATTTTTCTCTCCCATTTGTCAACAAGCCCCATGTTTTGATTGCTTTTTGTAATATTGGATATTACAAAATATTGGATATTGGATATCCAAAATTTTGGATGTTGGTAGCCTTTTTGAAGCATAAGGCAGGTGATGGTGAGAGTAGGAAGATCTCAGACTGGAAAAGTAGATAGGGGCTACACTTTAGAGGATGAAAAATTCCTCTGAGTTTGGGAAAGGATGATTTTAATTACCTCAAATAACGCAGTAATGATATTAATATCGCTATTCGATAGCTCTCAATAAATTACTACCTGCCTAAATACACTGAGTGCCTGATGCTGTGTAATAGTCCTCTCCAAGTGAGAGTAATAATGTCTCTGACTTTTAAACTGTATCCGTGTTCTTGTTCTAGCAGTAGCATGCAGGTCAATAACTTATACATGGTCTTTAGTATTCATCATAAAAGTAAATCCAGTAAAAATATTTTTATGGTAACCTAAATTTCGAAGCCCTTTTCATGCTTATAATATCAAAAAGTTGACTCTTTACCTGAGGGGAAAAGGGGTAGGGGGGTTTGGAGAGGGTAAAGGGGCTCGAATACATAGTGATGAAAGAAGACTTTGGGTGATGAGCACACAGTGCAATATGCAGATGATGTGTTGAATGTTGTATACTTGAAACTTATAAAATCTTATTAACCAACCAATGTCACTCAATAAACTTAATTTAAAAACTTGACTCTTAACAGACATCCTAAATTAGCAAGTATGCTTTTTATATGTATTGAAAGGAAACTTTCATAGAACTTTAAGTTTCTTTTGTTTACTGACACATGCTATATACCTAACAATTTCACTATAAATTTTCATTTTCTTGATTAAACTCTGTTTAGTTGCCATATTGGTGTTTAAGCAGAGGTACTCTGCTTTATGGAGTATCTGTGCTCCCAGAAAGTTTGTTATGAAATATGATTTTATAAATCAGATTATACTATAAAATAGTCATCTTTTACTTCACATAATCCTTCAGTAAATTTATTTATATCATCTAGCTCATCTTTCATACATTTGAATTTTAGTAAGTACCCATTTTTTCTTGAATTGGAGGTAGCCCTACAAAAAATAAACTAAGTAAATGGTTTTGTCAGTCTGTAATTTTTAAGAGAATGTGCTGTTTTGCTTCAGGTGGATATATGTCAGTTCATGCACCACACTACTCCAGGCAGTCAACAGGGAGGGACTGGTGGAGGCAGAGGAAGCTCAACACCAGCACAACACACTTTTTCTTTTGTCTGCAAACTTGTGGAAACCTGTCTTAAAGAATTCTGAGCAGAAAATTGAAGGATGACCCAAAAGTTTCCAGATCAGTTGGAGGGAATTGTTTTCAGTGGATGACAGTAAGAACAAAAGTGGGACAATTATATTTAAAGTAGGCATTTTATTATAACTTTTAGAAATTGATATCTGCATATACATGTTACACTAACAAAAATACAGTGACTTGCTCTGCTTTATACCTATTTTGTGCAGATTATTCAAAGGGCAAAAGAGTATGGTAGAGACACAGAGAAAGGGTAAAATCAGAGCCCTAGGGCTCATACACATTTCACTCAGCCGCTCCTGGTTCTCTCCATTCCGGGCTGAGTGAAGGACCCTCTCTCTCTGTTCATTCTGTTTCAGCCACAACCACTCAAACTCAGCCTACCAATTTGTCACTCCAGTTTAACTTCCATCACTTCCTTCCCGCTTCTCTTCCTTTGATAGCTTCTCTACCTGTCACCCATTCACCTCTTTGTGCCTCGTTATTCTGTGACCGCCAGCCTCCTGTCATGGAGTGAGGATCTAGGCCTGGAGACCTTTGAAATGGATTCCTGAAGAGCAAATCTTCACAGGTCTTTGTCAACTCTTTCTATTTCCACCTCCTTTAAAAATAATACTAAATTTTTTAAAAATTTCAGACTTATTTCAAATTCAGATTATTTCTGGTCTCCTCTTAGCTAGGTCTGAAGCTCATCTATATAGGAATGGAGGTAGCTGAACCAGTGACTAAGTAAATGAATGCATAAAGGATATACTTACCTACTTAAGAGAACGGATTACTGTCAGCCAGTTTAGAAATGTCCACTTACTTTAGGAAATGCATTATATTTTAAAGAGACATTTTCAGTATTTAATTTTAGCAGTCTATTAAAAATCACTAAAATTTATTTTTAAAGAAAAACTTATTTTAGGCATTGTTTATCCTTCATGGTTCTTGTTTGATTAATTTCAATGTATTGAGGAAGATTACCTGGAGCTAGAAGGAACCTGTGCAAATAGATGAGAGCCCAAGGGGAGAGAAGAACAGCTTCTAGGGGAGGGAAGGGGAGTCGGGTCCAGCAGGTGGAAGAAGGGATGTTTCAAATGGTACCAGATGGTGGACCCTAGGGTACAGGCAGCACCTGTGAGAACAGCCCAGAGTACACATGTGGGCGTGGTTATGTGTATGTGCGCAGGTGTGTGCATGGAGAGGAGGTCCTGACAGGTACACATGTGGAGACTCCAGAAACCACTGATACTGGCCTGTCCAAGCAGGCAGCAGTCTCTATCCGTAAGAATTTTGGACCCGGCTATTACCCCAGGGCTCCTGGAAAAGGGGTTGGAAAGCTCATAGCAGAGGGCCCACTTGCCTTTCTTGAGCTTAAACTTCTGATTCTGTAAAATGGAAGAGATAATAGTAATTACCTCAGGGAGCGAATTCAAAGGTTTATTGAAATAATATATGTGAAGATCTTAGAATACCACCTGGTGCATAGTAAGTACTTAGTAAATGTTATCTATTATATTTACATGAAAGTAATAAAGCCATTTCCTTTTAAGTTTCCTAAAATTGAGGTTCATTGTTCCTCGATTCAGTTATTTCAGTCAATGAAATTTTGCTGAAATTTCATTGTAGGAAGATGACTTCTGGAGGGTATTTTTTTTTTTTTTTTTTTTTTTTTTTTTTGCCGGGGACGGGGCAGCAGGGTGGTGGTTGTCCTGTTCCAGTAGTAAATTTGTTCATGACAAAAAGAACTATTTAAATGCTAAGGAAAGAAATTTGCCTCTTTTGGACCAATCCTTATTTTTCCTAAATTCATAGAGTTCTTTCCCAGTGGTGCCAGACTCTAAAGTTCACGGGAAAGAGTTCAGTACACTGTAATATTAGGACAGGTGAAGTAAGGCATGAACAATATGCAAAGACCGTGATACTAGTCAGAAAATGTCTCCAGTGTTCTGCTAGCAAGACTCAACTGTTGTGGTCTAAAACCAAAACAGTAACAAAAACAACAATTCAACAAATCGAAGTGGTTTTCACTCTCATAAATATTAAACACTTTCTCCAAAATCTCAACTACAGTTGGTTGAGGTTTCATTGAAAATGATACTAAAACAGCCCTGGCTGGCGTGGCTCCGTTGGTTGGAGTGTTTTCCCGTAAATCAGACTGGGGGATGGCTTCCTGGTCAGGGCGCATCACTGAGTTTCGGGTTCAGCCTCCCGTCGGGACACATGCAAGAGTCAACCGAAAAATGCGTAAGTAAGTGGAACAAAAAATCAATTTGTTCCACTCTTTTCTTCTTTCTCTCAAATCAATAAATTAAAAAAAAAATTAGAAGTGAACCCTAAAATAAACTATGCATTTTAGTTAGAAATAGTGTATCAGTATTGATTCATTAGTTGTTACAAATGTACCAAACTAATTCAAAATGTATATAACAGGAGACACTGGGAGGAGGGTGACCTTTCTGCTCAATTTTCCTGTAAACCTAAAACTGCTAAGACTAAAGTCTATTAATAAAAATGCACCAAAATAAAATTTAAAAAATAGATCGTAGTCAGCTTCAACAGAATAATATACCCAAACATCCTGGATATAACTTCTGTTATATAAGCCATCCCCTCTCTGCCCTCCTCGTAACTCTAGTTGTTAAATTTTTTTATTTATCTTACATTTTATCTCATTAACCTTTAGCTAATAATGGGTAGTTAAAAGAATAAAAAGCAAGTTCGGCAATTCCTGGTGGCAGTCATCGCAAGTCGTGAGGGGCAGGCCGAGAGCAGAAGAGCCGCCCACTGTGTGATTGGCAGGCTCCCTTCTTCCTGCCCACACCCCGCCCCTCTTTTCTATCCACCCCAGCTTTTGCTGGGTTCCTCCTGGCTTTTGACAGCAAATAGGAGTTGGGGGTGAAGATGGGGCTAGTAGCTATGGTGTTTTTAGCATTGTGCTAAATGTTTTGGTTTTGTCAGTGTTTTAAACCTCAAATTCCCATTTTGTACATGAGGAGAGAAAGTCCATACCCATGCAGTTGACCACTAGACTAACAAGAATGATACTGACTCTCCGTGGAAACCTGCCCCCCAGCCACCTGTGGAAGTAGGTGAGAATGGGAGTCATTTGGAGAAGTTGGTTTAACTGATCAGGTAGCAGGACTTGGTTGATTTTAGCTGTGGGAGATTAATTCCACCCCACAGACCAGTCGCTGCCATTAAGAAGTGTCATCTCAGTACTCAATCTGTTATTAAGGGATATAGTATCATCACTTATACATATGTAATTATAGTATAATATGGGAACCATATATACATTTAGTGAACTGTTAATTTCTAGTCTTACAGAGAAGAGTGTTCAAGTTTAACTGTAATCTGCTTGGCTTTGGAAATAGCATTATATTATTTTAGTGGGAGTTAGCAGATTTAGGCTCTTAATTATGTTTGGCTGGAGGCAGTATTAACATTTGGTTGTCTTTTGTAGCCCGCCAGTGTTTGTGATGCAGGAGATAGGGACCTGGTCCCTGGCAGAGTAGAGCGAATGTGGCGGTCAGAGCTCACTTTCGCTAATCCACAGATTTAGTTGCCTGCACGCTGAGGGTTCGTAGTTGATTTCATGTAAGCTGTGGTTTTGAAAGTCAATTTGCTTTCTTATTTTGTGATGCATATTTAAGATTTAACTTGCGATTTCTTGTAAAGTTATAATACAGTGAAGGATGAGGAGCAACCACTGCTCTACCTGTGTTCTTTTTCCTAATATGGGAATTTTGTAAAGCTGACACTAGCAGGGTATTTTTCAAAATCCTGACTACATATTATAGATTTAATTCCATATGAAAGCAAATATTTTCAAAATGTTTGAAAAGTTTATTATCACATAAAGTATATTTAACATTCATATTATTTAAATGAAAAGTCTCAACCTCCTCAAAGCATAAAATATTCTTCATGTAGTGTGAGAATTACTTTGAAACCAAGTTTATATTTTTATAAACTTTCAAAAATATTACCATGTGTTAGGCTGTTTAATGAAAATTATAATATAGAAAAAACCACAATGTTTTTTATTTAGTTCAAAAGGTTTTGAATCAAAATGTTTTTGACTTAGTAAGCAACTAGTGTATGTTGAACATTTAAAGATTAGGACATGCCTGTGACCTGTAAGATTAATTTTCATGTCTTTCTTTTATTTAACAAATCTGAAGCAGTAGTAGAGGTGTGTTCTGGGATTGAGTCATATGTTTGTTCTTCCAGTCATCTCGCTGTTTTCACTGATGTTTATGTGGCGATTTTTAGAATTTTAAAAAATAGTCGGAATACACACACGTATATACATATATACTTATTTGTATTTATCATAGGGAAAAAAATGTGACCCTTGAGTTCACTGGAGATAATAATCTCTTAGTCATATAAAAATAAGGTTTATCTCTTAGTCATATAGGAAAGATTTATATCTTAGTCATATATAGCTATAAACATATGCTTATTGCCAGAGATTATTGAAATATATATAGTTTTTAAAGCAAAAAGAGAATCATAATGCTTTCTAGAGAGGCTGTGTTCCTTTCCCGTCTCTTGGGACCTTGCTGTAACTCTAGAGCCAGGACCTGGCTCAGGTTCACCCATGACATTTTCAGTTGATCTTTCTCCTGTTTTCTTTTCTAGTTGACCTTCAAACAGAAAGTTCATAGCTTCTTCTCAGCTGTTAATGTGATTTACTTCTTATGTCTGAAAGTCAGAATTGTTGTCGAATTCATTGTTTTAAGGGGATTGAGGTTTTTGGTTTAATGCCAGGACGTTCTCTGCTTGCAGAAAACTAAATCCACTAACCCCAATCTGAAAGGTCGCAGGGTTTGTGGCTCATGAACGTCTCAGATCCCAGGTCGAGTAGTTATTAGGCTGTTTCGGGCACACCCCATACATACAGGACTGTCTGTTGATTGTAATCCAAGTGCCATTATAGGACTGCTCAGCTAACACCCCAGTGGCTTTCAGTCAGGAAAATTTAGTGCAGCAAGTAACCTGCTGTTCCTTAGGCTTCAAAGATGGCATTTGAATCCGTGGTTGTTTAAGGTTACAGTTCTGATCTTGTGTGAAAATGTGTGGTTTTTTAAATTTTCAAAATAGGAAGTGCAGCATGTGCTTTTTAGGGTTCTAAGGCGCACAGCAAGTACATTATTAAATATAAATGGGAAGAAGGCCCCCGATGAGCTCCACATATGTCCATGTTACCGCTCTCACTCCCTCAAGGAGGAGACATCATTGTTTCTTACATGGTGAGAAAGAGCTAGCTTGTCATGGAAAAGCGACATATAAGTATTAGTTTAATCAAGAGCAATTTACCAGTCGCTGTCTAATTAGTTAGCACCAATTGTTTGAAAACTATCAGGAGCCTCTCCCAAGCAAGATCAAACTGGTTTCCTTAGATTCCTGTTTGTATGCCTCCACCACCCTCTTTCAGCTTCTTCCCAGTATGAAACAGTGGGAAGGCACAGAAAGACTTAAAAATCAGCTTATTAAGAACGAATTTTTTTCTTTATAGATAGTAGTAACCTAAAAGTAGAGCTAGTTTAGAACATACAATTTCAGGTGTACATCATCAGTTGTGTTGTTATATGTATATTTTATCAAAAGGCACAATTTCAAAAATGAAACCTACCCACTTGTTTCTATGGTAACCACTACTGAAATGTGTCTAGCCCATGTGTGTCTTCCCATAATTTCTCTCTGAGAGTTTCAGGGAGTTCATAAAATTTACTTTGCTAATGTAGGTAGGGAGGGAAGTAGATGGCTAGAGATATATAGGGGAAGATACAGGTATATGTATATGTTTTTCCATGCTGATATGAGACTTCTAAAATTCACTAAGACTCCTATAGAATGACTTCATCATTATGCATAAGTAGATTTGGCTAAGGGACAAGTCCATTGTTTTATAACTTTAGTTTAAACTAATACTGCAGGTAAGTATTGATTTCCCAAAAAAAGAGACTGATCTTGCTTCCTAAATATTTTCAGGTATTTATATATGGAACTGTGGGATTTAGTACATGTTGATTTCTAGAATGACCAGTGTCCCTTTAAAATTAAAAATCATTTGGCTGCCCTACAAGACCCTGCACAAGGTGTTGGATGTGCTCCTTTATCCCTCTTCCACCACTGTCTTTGTTACCTGCAGGCCATGGGCCTCCACCTCGATGGAGTTTTGACCTGGGTTTAATTAACCCTCCTTGTGGTCATTCTTCCTTGTCAAAGATTGTATGTGGTAAGTATAGTGCAAGTGACCACTTGCTATTTATTTAGAGAATTTTCAGTACTTCCTAACAGGTGCATTCAGAAAAGCTGACTACAGTGTAACCAATGGCATAGGACAGATTTCATTGCATTTTATATTTAAAATAAATATTGATTTATTTTGAGAACTTTCCCATGTCTCTTAAGACCTGAATGTCACAAAACAAGAAGATGTGGTCAGATAGTTTTCTTTATTTTTTAAAATATATTTTGATTATGCTATTATAGTTGTCCCAATTTTTACCTCTTTGCCCACTCCATCTAATACCCCCCATTCCCACCAGCAGTCCCTCCCCCCTTAGTTCGTATCCATGGGTCATGCATATAAGTTCTTTGGCTACTTCATTTTCTACACTGTTCTTAAGATCCCCCTGCCTATTTTGTACCTACCAATTTGTACTGCTTAATCACTGCACCTTTTCCCCCATTCTCCCCCTTCCCCCTCCCAGTTGATAACCCTCCAAATGATCTCCATATCTATGATTCTGTTTATGTTCTATTTGTTTCCTTACTTTGTAAACAAACTAAGCAGATTTTTAGACTCTATTTATAGTTGTGACTTTGCTGCCATTTTAAGGTTCATAGTTTTGATCTTCTTCTTTTTCTTAAATAAATCCCTTTAACATTTCATATAATAATGGCTGGTGATGATGAACTCCTTTTAGATTTACCTTGTCCGAGAAATACTTTATCTGCCCTTCAATTTTAAATGATAGCTTTGCTGGGTAGAGCAATTTAGAGTGTAGGTCCTTTCTCTTCATCTCTTTGAATACTTCTCACCAGTCCCTCCTAGCCTGCAAAGTTCCTTCTGAGAAATCAGCTGACAGTCTTATGGGAACTCTTTTGTAGGTAACTTATCTGCTTTTCTCTTACTACTTTAAGATTCTCTTTTTAACTTTTGGCATTTTAATTATGATGTGTCTTGGTGTGGTCTTCTTTGCATCCATCTTGTTTGGGACTCTGTGCTTTCTGGACTTGTATGTCTTTCCTTCACCAAATTAGGGAAGTTTTCGTTCATTAGTTTTTCAAATAACTTTTTTATTTTTTCTCATTCTGTTCTCTTTCCAGCATTCCTATGATGTGAATGTTGTTATGTTTGAAGTTGTCCCAGGGGTTCCTTAGTCTATACTTGTTTTGGAGGGGTGGGGTGTGTTCTTCTTTCTTCTTGCTGTCCTGATTGAATATTTTTTCTTCCTTGTGTTCCAAGTCATTGATTTGATTCTCAGCTTCATCCACTCAACTGTTGGTTCCCTGTAAATTTTTCTCTATTTCACTTAGTGTAATCTTCATTTCTGCCTGCGTCTTTTGTATGCTATTGAAGTACCCAGTGAGTTCCTTGAGCATCCTAATAACCAGTGTTTTGAACTCTGCATCTGGAAGGTTGCTTATGTCCATTTTGTTTAGTTCTTTTTCTGGAGTTTTGTTCGTTCTTTCATTTGGGCCATATTTCTTTGTCTCCTCATTTTGGCAGCCTCCCTGTGTTTGTTTCTGTGTATTAGGTAGAGCTGCTTTGACTCCCTGTCTTTTTAGTGTGGCTTATTGTAGAAAAGCACATCCATAAGTCGGATGGGCCAGAGCCTTAGGTAATCACCAGGGTGGGAAAGCCCTTGTGAACCAGGTTGATGGAGTCCCCAGTGTAGTGTCTCCCTCTGCTCTGTGGCTCTGTGTAGGGGAGGGCTCAGCAAAGGGACAATGGCCACTGCCTGACCTCTGGAGTTTTGTCCAGGAGTAAGCTCTCCCTGGCACTCACCCTAATACCAGACACTTAAATTTCTCCCTGTATGGCATTGGTGCCCTTCCAGCTGCTGGCCCAGTGCTGAAGCCCAGAGGGAGTGAGCCTGTGTAAGTCTTAAGTCTGTTGCAGGCTTTTTAAGAGAAGACACCTAAGAATCCTACAGTGTCTTCCATTGTCCCAACCACCTCTGGTTTTTACAGCCAGAAGTAATGGGGATTATCTTCCCGGCACTAGAACCCTGGAGTTGGTGGTCTGGTGTGGGGCTGGGTCCCTTGCTCCTAAGATATCCTTCCTGATTTTTATCCAGCACACATGGGTATAGGACTGTCGGTCCATGTCTCCATGTCTCTGCGTCTCCGCTCCTCCTACCTGTCTGAATGAATGTGACTTTTTACATTCCTTCGTTGTCGGATTTCCATACAGCTCAATTTTCTGACAGTTCTGGGTAATAGTTATTTGGTGGTTCAGTTGTAATTTTTGCTGTGGTTGTGTAAGTAGGCAAGCCATGTTTACCTCTGCCTCTGTCTTGACTAGAAGTAGATATTTTTCTTGTGATGTAAAAGTATGCTCCCCAAGAGTATTAACATTATGACAGGGCTCAGGGCATTTATTTGGTTAAATTTAACGGGAAGACATTTTGCAAGGTAAAGTGGCAAGAAATAGATACTGAGGAAATAAACTGTACTGGCCCAACAATAGGGGAATTTCACCTAGCCCACAAGGAGGACAGAGAAGGCAGGATGTCTCTGAGCTTGTTAGACACAATTAGTCATAATAAGCTCTCATTGCTTGCAGAGAAGGGATGAATAGATGGAACTGTGGGGTTTAGTACACGTTGTCTTTCCCTCCCTTTCCAGTGTTTTATGCTGGGAAGAAGCTAAAGTGAGAGTGGTAAAGGCCCTTTAGCTTAAGACACTTTTCTCCTTTATGCAAGTTTCTTCTAGGCTCCTAAAGCAAGGGCTTTGGCATTCCTAGGTCATGGACAATGGCTTTGTACAGTTTCACAAATCCCATTGACAGAGGGGAAGCATATGTGGTCTTCAGTTTTAATCTGTAGTCTCAGTTCCTTTAAGAAGTATCTGAACACTGACCCGTCGACTGACAGGTCGACTGTCCCGTCCAGTGAGCTGAATTAGGATAGCTTCTAAAAATCCAGGGTCTACCATTTTCTGCAATTTCAGAGTCTCTCTTTTTCACTCCATTTTTTATTTCCCCTATGTTCAGGTTTTACCATCTCTCTTCCAGGCAAACTTCTTACTGGCCTCTCCTAGTTTTCACATACAGCCCCTTTGCTCATTTTCCAAACAGCCAACAGGAATGACCTTTCTAAAGGTAAAACTGAGTCTTTTCATGACTTTGCTTAATAAAGTCTTGCAAGGACCTTTTCTTAGCAGAACACACTCCTTTGCATGGCACCAAAAATATGCCAGAATGACTGGGACCTCCATATTTTTCCAACCTGCTTCTCTTTCCTCCTCCAGTCCCTCTGTGCTTTAGATAAACCTTTGGTTTACCAGTACTTTGTGTTGAATACTTTCTGGTTCCTCCCTGCAGGCCTGACCTCTTCTGCCTCAGACACGTCTCTCTCCCTGGACTGTTTTCTAGTGGTTAGTTGATTTACCTTTCTTACTAGACTAAACATCTTGAAGACTATTTCTTGGATGTGTTTGTTTATTCAGTTCCTAGCCCAGCACCTGACACATAGTGAGTGCTCAATAAAAGTTTATTATATGAATGAACAAGTGGTTATATCATACATAAAGCAGAAGTGAATAAGAAGCGTTATTTAATTAGTCCATAAAAGAGGCCCGAGTTGCAGGTAATATGGGTTTCAATAAGAGTGAGGCTGGCTGGTTATTCAAGGCGGTACTCATACGGACATAGCCCTTGGGGATAGCCACTGGATAAACAGAAAGTTTTGTTAGTTCTTCTTGAGAGATGTGACTTGTAAGAGTTGACTTAATATTAAATTTATGATGATTAATCCATAACTTAGATGCTCGTGTATTTCTGGGCGGTGAAAATGGTGATCTCCGGATATGGATCATTTGCTCAGGCCACATCTCTTGGTCAGTAGGTCCACTCAGGAGGCCAAATATGAAAGCTTGCTAAATTCTAATATGAATAATTAAGTTCTTTCTAATTGTCTTTAAGGGATTTTCCATCAAGCTGGATTATCTAAAAGAATGATTCTCCTTGCAAAGGGCATTTCTCTCTACATCAGTGACTTTCACACTATTCTTAGTAACAATAAGAACAGCTCTACCATTGTAATCACTGTAACTAACATTTGTTGAATGTTTATTGCATGTGTCTCACTGTTTAAAATGCTTTATATACATCTACTCAGTACTCACAACCCTATGATGTAGGTACTACTATTAGCTCCATTTTTACAGATGTGGAAACTTAGAACAAGAATATTGAGCAGTTTATCTTGGAGGGACCTTGTGAATGGAGCTGGGATTTGAACCCATGCAGTCAGATTTCAGCATCTATGATGATGAATATTTCTAGGAATGCAACCAGTGTTTCTTGTGTTTGCTTTACATTGTTTAATTTTACTTCTCATGGCAGCTCTTGCAAATGGGGTGTATCCCATGACTGAGCTGTCTGTGTTGTGTGATGGGCTGTGGTGTGGGTGCTTCTGCTGTAGAAGAACACCCCTCACACAGGAAGGGGTGCCAGTGATGGACAAACAAAAATCACAGAGGAAGCAGAAGTTTCGAGAGGTTCAGTAACTTGCCCAAGGTCACTCAGCTAACGAATGGCAAAGGTGGAATGTGGAACTAGGCTGGCCACCTCCAAAACCATCTCGTGTCTGCTTTATTTGTATAAACCCTATGCAGGCAGCACTTCCATCCCGCACTCCTTATTCAGCATGTCATGGTATCACTGACCAAGATATCTTTTTCTTTGTTTTACTTTGGTTCAAGAACACAGTATAGTTACCTTTTGTGAACCTGACTATTACCCAGATATCTTGTGCATTGCTTTATTTAACCCTAAACTGTCCTTTAGGATAGTTATGTAAACAGTAAAGTTCATTTAACCATTTTACTACTTTCCACTTCAGGGAGTGAACTTTTCCTGACCAGACCCCAAATTCTAGAGAAATGTATATTGAAGCCCTGTGAACAGACCAGAGCTTTTTGAGCTAAGGTTCATGCAGAACATTGGCCTTTGTGGAAAATTTGGCTCTTGCTCACTTGCGTCTCAGTCCATGGAAATGTTCATCAACTCAAGAGGCAGGTCATAGATACACAGACAGGCATGGAGGACAGTGAGTGCTCTCTCTCCCCGTCAGCTCACAGCCCTACTGTGTAGTTTCTTAGTAGGTAGACTGCTCTTTGGAAAATGGCCTATACCTTTCACTTCTGAATCTGTTTATGAGGAAATGACAATGTTTTACAGCATTTGTACCACCACCGACTGAAGCTCTGATCCTTGATGTGTTTAGTTTTTACGTGTGCTCATCTCTACATCAAAAACAGAGGAAGCCACAGGAAATTGCTGCCTGTATTTCCAGGAAATGTAACTACCTCATCAGCTCCCCAATCCGCACAGCCCAGAAGACCTGGGTGCAGGCATTGGCATTGCCGATGAAGAGGGTGATAAGGAGCTCAGAGTGTTCTCATTCTGTCGCTCTGCCCACAAAAGCCTGAAGAACACAGACTCTTCAGACTAACAGGAAAACTCTCAATTTCGTTCTTTAAACACTCAACCTCTGAACATGTAAATCCTACGCATAGAGTGAGCGATAATTCCAAACCAGGCGGTTAGTAGGTGGCGCCTCCTGCCTGGTCCACAGGGCTGTGGCTGGCTGTCCCTCTGACCTCACAGAAATGGAACGATCCTGGAGAGCTCTCACATTAGCCTGTTGATGGTCTCAGGAGATATAAAGACCCTGAGGTTGTGCCGGTCACCAACCATTCTTTAAAGAATGATTATGATAATGAGAATAGCTGATGTTTATTGAGTGTTGACTGTGGTGTGCCAGACGTTGTATTTAGGATCCTACATACTATGTTGTTTTATTTAATCCTTACATAAATCCCAAGAGGGTCTTTCTTTATTATCCCAGTTTTCAGATGAGGCACCTAAGACTCAGAGAGTGTTTAATATCTTGTCCAGGATCACACAGCCAGTGGAGGATTCGAAATGCAAACCCCGACCTGTGTAATTCCAAGCCAGCACTGTAAATAGTCAAGTAGATTTTACTGCGGGTAGAGCTGGGCTGGCAGCGCATGTGCAGAGGCAGACGGAAGCAGACAAGATCCACCTGAGCTGGCTGAAGACTTGTACCCGGGGCAGGCTTTGGCGTGGAGCTGCCGTGGTAACACTCACACGTGGAAGAAAGGATTGGATGGTAGTCCAACAAAGACTTGACCACAGGGAATTTATGTGTCTCTGGGTGCTGGACAACATCATGAGTGCAAGCTCCCAAATACAAAAAGGTGCCTTCTCACCTCATTGTGATCTCAGCTTCCTAACAGGGCTCGCTTTGCAATTTTAGCCTATAAATTCAAATTGTGATTAAAACAGGTATGAGAAATTGATGTTGTTTCAGTTTCTCCATGAACTGAAACAAATTTTCTTCTGAGCATGAAATCTCACATCTCACGGATCAAAGAGACGCTCTGGAACATAAATACCCACAAATATTTAACGCTTAATAAAGGCCATCTATTTACTAATACCCCCCACTATTGCAAAAAGATACAATTTGACTCCAAAGACACATCCTATTAAAGCTGATAACAAAAAGTAGGAAAATGAGGCTAAGAAGTAAAAGATATCAAGAAGATCACTTGTAGACTTGCTAGAGACAGGCTATAAATATGGTTTTGAACACTCTGGCAGGTATTGTGAAGATGAAAAAGGAAATGTAGTGGAAGGTGATTTTCAAAACCCAAAAAGAGAAAAGTTCTCTTAGAATTTTAGCAAAAAAAAAAAAAAATAGCTTGCAACTCTACACATGTGTGGGTTTAAAGCTGTTGGCATGCATCCCTTCTGTACATAGCTCCACATTCTGTTTATTGATTTATTCACATGTCTGCCCGTGGATTATTTCAGGATTAATAATCTGGTTTGTGTATTGTCCATGTCTTCGTTTCTCTTTCAACCTGTTGTTTATGTGCTGGATGTTTTTTTTCTCATGAGTATTTCTGCTAAATGATAAGCAGGGAAAATAAACACACTACTCCAATGATCAGTTTTGCTATTTACAGAGGTGATTTTAATGCTTTTTTAGCTAATGGGAATTTCAAAAGGGATCTCTCTGTATTAGCCTTCTAATAGAATTCCCAAGTGTCTTGCAATTCAGCTGGTGCCTCTTATGTTTAGTGAACCCCACCTGGCCCACAGCCGAAGGAAGGCAAGCAGAGGACAGATCTGTAGAGGCAAACTTGGCCCCATTATACCCAAGATAGAGGCCACTCCTGAACTTATATAGAGTGTGAAAAGAGTGGAAACTTGTATTCATTTGCTAAAGCTGTCATAACAAAGTACCAGAGACTGGATGGCTTAAATAACAGAATTTTATTTTCTCACAGTTCTGCAGGCTCGAAGGTGTCAGCAGGGTTAATTTTTTTTTTTTCCTGAGGGCCTCTCTCCTGGCTTGTAAATGGCTGAAGATCATGTGATCTTCCCTTTGTGTGTGTTTATATCCTAATCTCCTCTTCTTATAAGAACACCAGTCATATTGGATTAGGGCCAACTCTGGTGACCTCATTTAACTTTAAATACCTCTCTAAAGTCCCTGTCTCCAAATGCAGTCACATTCTAAGGTACTGGATTTAGGGTTCCAACATATGAATGGGGCAGGGTAGGGAGAATACAATTCAACCCATAACAGAATCTCTGATTAAAATAAGATATTTGGACTACCTGAGGTTCAATCATACATAATTCTCTCTTCTCTAGTTATAAAGAATTGAAAGTCCTGCAAGGTACCCTGCTCTATATTTGTCCACTTAAAGGTCTTGGACCACAGTGAGGGTTTGAGTGTGTGTGCATGCATGCACATGCATTTTTTTTCTCTTTGGGATCAAATATACTGTGTCTATAGAAAGTTTAAAGATCAGTGCATTTTCTCCTGTTCAGAAAATAATAATGCCCAGCTTTCACTAGAGTTCTTTTCATCTCCAAGGCTCTCAAATATTGACAAAGTAAGTCAAAATGAGAGGAAGTCTGGCTAAATAGCCTCTCTTTGAGGACCAGCCCAATGACTCAGAATACACAGTGATTTTCTGTATCTTTGCAAACAGGAGCAATTAGAAATCTTTCATTATTGTCTATAATAGCAAGTGGCATCTTCTACTATGTTTGACAACAGACATATCAAATCGCATTTTAATTGGTTGTTATACATTAAATAGTACGATATGAGTAAACTAAAAATGAGAATTTACAACCCTGGGACTTGGCATATATGACATCTGGGGGTTACCATGACAACTCATCAGGATGTTGCTTTGTAATCTTTTGGATTATGTTAGCCCAAGGCCACCAGATTGGAATTGGAGGGGCGATTGGTAACAGAATGTGAATGTTTCCCCTTTACTAAATGGTATTTGAATTTGTAGTTTGGTCATGTTGCTAAAGTCAAGTAGAAATAACATTGAGGGAATATTTAATTCTGCAAAACCTAGACAAGATCACATGTGTCAGTGAGAATATTCAGATGGGGTGGTCCAAGACTCAGTCACTGAAGGGCAGGACTTTCTGTCCTTGGTTGGTGAGTAAAAAATATGCAAGTATCCCTTACTATATGTACAGCCCTGAACAGTTACAGTAAGTAAAAATTTGGGAAATTAAACCTTTTTTATAATTGTCTTATGTCATAAAATTGGAACTGAACATGCCCCAGAAAGTAATTTTGCCACAAAGTAAACCACAGCTGCTTTCTAGTGTTCCATATCCTCTGCCTCAGCCGGAAATGGCCTGCAGGGCGTGGAATTTGGACCATGGAAGAGAACTGGGCAGAGTGAGGAAGGAAGTGGTTGGAAAACTGGGCACCACATTCCTCAGCCCTCAATTGGCCTTGGCCATAGTACTCCATCTCTCATATGACAGCGTTGTGCCCTCAGACAGGCTGCTCAGCAGGGACACTCAGTGGGAGCAGCGGAAGCCCCCGAAAACTGAAGAGCTCGGTTCCAAGTCTGATCCCAGTTCTGCCACTAACTGTGTGACTGTGGACAAAACACACTCCAAATCTGGGTTCCCCCTGGAAATGAGGGCGTTGAATTTCTTCTGCTGTCGAACTCTGCTCTTCATCATCATGTGAAGCAGGGCCCAGTCCCCACGTGTCTTTGCCATTAAGTCCACATTTTCATCTTTACTTTGCAGTGGAACCACCCTTCCACGGTTAGTGGGAACCCCTACTAATTCAGAGTGAGTTCAGGGGTTCCTCCCTGACCCCATAACATTTCAGGATTTATTTCTGAAGCAAAGGCTGCCATGCTGCAGTGAGGAGAGGATGAAGTCCCAGACAGAAGACAGCCGGTGCCAGCATGGTTCCCTGCTACCACTGATGTCAGCCTCAGTGTAGCTAATGCCTACTGAGCATTTCTACATGGAGGACAGTACTAATCATTTTATATACATAATGCCACTTAATTCTTACAACAAACATGCACATGTGTAAGTATGTGATATAGTATATAAAATCGAGCAATGTGCCAGGTGCTTTATTGAAACCTCACAATAACCCAATGAGGTAGATAAATGAATTGTCAGGTAAGCATCCCAACAAAGGAGGTGTTATTAATTACCTCTGTTTTTACAAATAAGGAAACTGGGTCATAGCTAGTAACTGGTAAAGCAGGGATTTGATGAAGTGGTATAGCCTGAGAGCCCTTTCTCATAATCTTTCTGCCAGTGGTTTGGCATATCTGTGTGGCAATAACAGTCGCTTAGGGAGCTTTTAAAATATGTGGATCCCAGGACCCCATTCAACACCAGTCAGATTATCTGGGGTTGCAACCTGCACCTGGGTATGCTAACAGCAGTGAGGGTTGGGAGCCACTGCTTCAGATAAAACACTGGGTTATGTGCTGAGTAGTTGTCTATCGCCCCACAGCCAGCAGATGACCAGCCTAGGCCTTGCACCCAGGCTGCTTACTTGAAAGCCCAGGACTTTGACAGCACAGTGGCCTACACTGCAGTTATTATTGTTGTTATCAGGACTTGTACCTCCCATCATTCCCTGTTTCCCTTCCCTACTCTAAATCCCAAAGTCACAGATTCGTTTAGGGTCTTTTAAAGACTGTGTAATAGACCACATTATGATAATCAGAGAAGAGACTTACTGGAACCAAAGTAGTGATTTCTCACTTAAAAGTATCAGAGTTGACTCATCACACCATTTTTAATGATAAGTTATTGTGCTCTTTCCTCATTGAATGAAACCTTCCACCAGTAGAGTCTAGGACAGTGGTTCTGAAACTTTGATGCACATTGCAATCACCTGGGCACCTTCAAAAACCACGGACACCTGGCTCCTACCTTAGACATTCTGATTTTACTAGTATGTGACCTGGTCGGTGGGATTTTTAAAAGCTCTCTACATGATTCCAACGTGTAGCAGAGTTTGAATCGGTGGTTTAAGAACTTAGTCTGTAAGGTCACAGGTGTATTGACCTCTGTGGACTGAATTCACTTTTCACCTCTCTGGCAGTGTCTCACCATCGTCCTCTTTTGCATCTTAGCCTGCATGATTAATTGGTTCACTACCTGACTTGGAATTCTCCCTCGATGTCCAATGTCGGTTGCTCCCCAAAGGTTGTTCTTAGGCTTAGGCACTTCAAGTGATACAGGTGATGTGTCGTTGAGACATCTTTGTAGTTCTCAGCCTCATTGGACTCTTACTTTCAGTATGTGAGGTATTTCTTTTTTAGTGGTTTTACCTTTGAAGGCACATTTATGATTTTAATATATGTTACTTTTTACTTCCAAGAGAAAAACAAACACCTCTTCCACATAATGAATGCCTTATAGTCCAGGGGTGTCCAACCTTTTGGCGTCTCAGGACCACACAGGAAGACGAAGAGTTGCCTTGGGCCGAGTATTAAATACTCAAACACCAGTGAAAACAAAAAAAATCTCAAAATGGTTTTTTTTAAGATTTTATTTATTTATTTTTAGAGAGGGAAGGGAGAGGGAGAGAGAGAGAAACATCAGTGTGCGGTTGCTGGGGGACATGGCCTACAACCTAGGCATGTGCCCTGACTGGGAATCGAACCTGCGATACCTGGTTTGCAGCCCGCGCACAATCCACTGAGCTACGCCAGCCAGGGCTTCAAAATGTTTTAAATAAATTTATGATTTTGCATTGGGCCACAGTCATAGTCATCTGGGCCACATGCAGCCCATGGGCTGTGGGTTGGACATCCCTGCATAATAGTAAACTATTTATGGATCTTTTCCCAAGCCATTGACCATCAGATTTCACTATTGAGAGATAGCTGACATGCCTGTAATGCTTAGCGGTTGATAAAATCTTACAGATAGAAATAGTGGGAAGTTGGGAGACTCAGACATAATCCTCAGAGAGTTTAGAAAAATCAGATTAATTTAATCAACTGGAAAATATAGTTGGATTATTAAAGCAGAAGGGTAAATTTGTTGACAACATTGCAAATATACTTGATTAATCTGGAAATTCATTTTGTAGTAGATACTAGGCCTTAAACAGATCTTTAAGGTGAAAGAGATGCTCGGTGGGGAAGGCGGGGGCAAGTAATTTGTAAAATGGAACAACGCTTGACAAAGGCTGGGAGATAGAGAATGGAGCATTGCAGGACTGTAGGTTTGAAAGGTATAAACTGGGTATGACAGGTCAGAAGGAAGGGCTGCTGAGGGGGCGGGCTAGCTGTGTGAGATCTAAAACAATACTTTGGAAGAACGAAAAAACAAAAAAGGCATATTAGAGGGAGCTTCTGTTTTCCTTTGTGTGGTTGCTGAAATCCAGTTGGTCTGTAATTGTCTTGGTATTATGGATCATGGACAAGCAGGTCATTGGGATTGGGTATTATGTTTTTCTTGAGAGAAAGGCTTTTGAAATTCTTTCTCCTTTTTTTAGGTTTAAAAATTTCTCATTCTGAAGTCTCCTCTACATCTTGCTGCTGTAATCCCCAAGCAAAGAAGAGGGGGTTAGGAAGCCTGTCTTTTGAAGTGCAAGGGTCAGAGCAGGAAGGGGGCTGTCACGGTTGTTTCTCTTTGTTCAGGAATTAGAACATGTGATCAAGTGGTTCCACCCCTCATTTTGTGAGCTGTTTTCCTCCCATATTTCCTAATTTTTCCCATGACGTTTCAGCCTGTTTCTTCAGAAGATTGCAAGGCCTGAAAGACCCCATTGTTTTACAGGAGTTCGAGTTTGTGCATATTTGCTGATCTGGCTGGCTGGGGTCTGAGTGTGGGTGGGGCACGGCGGGCGGAGGGGGAATGCAGACTGGAGAATGTGTGGAGCATATTTCTAATAGTGGCAAACACTTTCTGTTTATCAGGAGTTTTTAGAGGCTTTTCTTCATCCTTCCAAAATATTTTTTACCAACTGCAATCTGTCCTGATAGCTAGAAATAGGGGCATCCCATTAGCTAAGGAAAATTTCTTAACAGCAGATCAAATGGATGAAGGCCTTATCTGAACTTCACTGCATCTGCAGATAAATGCAAACTTTTGTTCTTGTAAACACACATACTCCTTGGTGGCCTGCCCAGGACTCATGTGAGCTCTTGGAGTTTTGCAGCCCTGTACATTCTGCATGACAGATCTTAGTCCATGTGCACTCTTTGAGGATACAAAATGTTAATTGTAGTAGGAGGAAAAATGCAATAAGGGAGAAACCCCAGCTAAAAGCTACATAGATTTTTGAGCAAAGGAATTTGGGGGTTAATGATACTGAGGTTTTATTTCAATAAAGTTAATAATATATTATCTTTATGTTAAATTTTCAGGAATTGGGATCTGTATTTGAGTAATAGGCCTGTAGAATACACTACATTTATATCGACTTCTGAAATAACATTAACATGTTTAGTCAGATTTACAAAATTCCCCATTATTTCCAGATGTTTTCAATGGTAGTAGTGACCTTGGCACCTGAAGTCAGTGCTGTGAGTTGACTGTGTGCATCTCTTCACAACTCCGTGTTCAGTAGTCATGTGGAAAGTGTGGAATCAGCCAGGGTGGGAGTGTTTACACCATGGAAAGCAGCAAACACTCCAAATGGAGCTTTCCGCCATCAAAGCCTGTTTTTCAACATTTAGCAGCACGCCCCTGCCCAAAGTGGAATTTAAAATTTAAGGAGTATTCTCCTGAGGCAAATAATGTAGTGTTTCCACTCAACATAATAGCCAGTGGGAACCTTTTAAAGTATAAATCAGGCCTTGTAGCTTCTGTGCCCGGAAACCCTCCATGGCTCCCCATTTCTCTTGGAGGAAAGTCTCACTGTGACCTGAGATCTGTCTGTGCTCTGACTGCCCTTGGCCCCTCTTTCCTTATCTCCACCCCTCTCCTCCTGTTCTCACTCCAGACCCTGCCCCAACCTTAGGGCTTTTTTTCCCTCCAGGGCAGCAATTCTCCAACGTCAGTGTGCGTCAGAATCACCTGGACCGCTTGTTGGGTCCCACTCTAGCTTTTCCGAGCCACGAATGAGTTTCGAGGGGATGCTGTGGTCCAGTTTGAGACCCACTGTGGGCTAACTCACCTCCACTTGGTTTACCTCTCACCTCCTGTAAGCCACTGAGATCCACTTTCACCTCCTGCCCCACCCTGACCATCCTATTTAAAATTACAGCCTTCCTCCACCCCATTTCCAGCCTTCTGTCCACAGTCATTTTTTGGGGGGTGCACTTATCGCCTTATAACAAAAATAACTTATTTATTATGTTTATGGTTTGTGTTTATTGTCTGTCTCTGCCCACCTGCTCCCCCTCCAAACTGGACTCTAAATCCCATGACAGTAGGAGATGTTGTCTATGTTCTTCACTAATGCATCCTAAGTCTCTAAAAGAGTGCCTGGCACATAGTAGGTGATCAGCAAATATCGTTGAGTGAATTGGTGAATGAACAACATTGAGATAATGTACCTCAGATTTGGACACCAGTCCCTTGAGTTCTAACTCACTACAAAAATCTTAAAACACTTTCTGCAGTTTTGTGTCTCAGCTTCACTGCTTTTAGGATAAGGAGGGGATCTATCTGCCCTCAGCCAAAGTTTGGGAAAGACTTGATAATCCTTAAATAGCAGGTGCTCTCAGATTTAAATTTTGCTCTTAGACTTAAATTTTGACCTCAAAAGCCCTAAGCCAGAGGACTTCAAACTCTGGTCTGCAGTAGCATCCTGGAGATACTTGAGGGACTCTGCAAATACTTAATTTGCGTTTCATTTTTAATATATTTCAAATGATTTTTATAACCATAATAAAAAAAACATATGCACACTTTAACATGTTATGTATCAAATTTTAACACATTGGGACCACCAATGCATTGAATTGGACTATCAAGTTAACAGTGAAATTACTAAGTGTTTTGGCTGTTTTAGCTTATATATTTGAACTTCTTATAGATGAGTCATCGATAAAAGAAGTTCTGTACCAGTGTTTTCCAGCCTCCAGCCTGATTAGAAATTGAACAAGCAAATTCCTCCCATTGGACATGTTCAATATGCTCAATCACACGCCAGGCAGGATTTGGGGGCCCCTGTCGGTTGTAGGCTTCTGTGCAGACTGATGGCCAGCTGTACAATAAGTGAACACAGCACACATCACTTAGTGACACATTTTGTTCTAGGTCCTATATGCCCACTCTACGTTTTCGTTGCTCCTTGACTGTTAAAGAAGTCAAGTAGTTGCCACATTTTCATTAGTGATTGAAAATGAAATTTAAAAGGGTGTAACTACTGCATTTTTTCAAGTCTTTGGGTTAGTTTGAGGCATGTCATAAGATTACAAAATCAATCACTAAAGAACTGTTATCACCCTAGCCAGGTAGCTCAGTTGGTTAGAGCATTGTCCTGATACACCAAGATTGCAGGTTCGATCCCCAGTCAGGACACATACAAAAAGCAACCAATGAATGCATAAATAAGTGGAACAACAAATTGATGTTTCTCTCTCTTCCTCTTTTTTCATTTCTCTCTCTGTTTCTAAAAAAAATCAATAAATGAAAAATTAGAAAGCAAAAACTCTTATTACCTCCAGTATAAATATCCCATCTGTTCCAATGCACTCATTCCAGAATTCGGATGTGGAAATTTCCCAGAGTGAGCTCCAATAGCAAAGTATACAGGATTATTTGTTCAACTTGATTCCTGAGTTTCAGATAGTAGATAAGAAGTATGGCAGACAGCAGGAGTTTTATCTGAATTTGTCTGAATCTGTTTGGTTCCTGAGTTTAGAGATCTACAATTCAGATAAAGAGTAATACCTATAGTTACAGACGACTGTAAGGATTTTCTTAATACAGTGCAACCAAAAACACTTACAGAAGTAAATCAACTACAGAAGTAAAGTATCTGTTTTAAGTCAGTTAATAAGCCCACTACTCTCTTAAAGCTGCACTCCCTGCTATCTCAAAAGTGTCATTGAATGTATTATAGGAAATAGTTATGCTTTATGGAACATTCTGTAGACCTCCTTTCACATCCATCTAGTAATGCACTTAAACTGTCCTATAGTTTGTTGTTCTGTCTCCCACACTTGAATGGATCTCCTTGAAAGGAAGACATGTGTCTCATTTGTGCCAATGCCTGTCCGTGCCTAGTGCATGGTGGGTACTCAGCACATGTTTAATACATGACACTGCACTCCGCAGCAGAGGGGAGCAAGTGTGAAAGGAACAGTGCAGCCTCCTATTAAATACACTACCAGTAACTTTTCACACTAAGCACAGCTTTTAGCATTAAAAACATATTCAGTGGTTCCATAATTCCTTATCCTTCATCCCTCATGTACAATCATTTTCAGTTTTCTGAATTCTTTCTAGAAATATCTTTTGACTCTGACCTTTCTGTGCCATCCTGCAGCCATGCCCTGGTTCCTCATCCTCCTCTGCATCCCTCACCTGGACCGTGGAAGCAGCCTTGCTACCCTCTTCCTGCTGCCATCCTTCCTCTGCTTCTCACAGTGCTGCTGCACTGGCCTCCTAACAAACAGATACCACCAAGTCCTTTGGTGTACTGCCTGCAGGGAAAGGGGGCAGCCTGTGTTGCCCAGCACAGTATCCAGTAGCCACGTGTGGCTGGTCCAAATTGGGATTTGTCATATGGGTATCAAACCAACACCCTATTTTAAAGACTTAGTATGAAAAAAAATGTAAAGTGTCAATCATTTTTATATTGAGCCCACTGTTGAAAGGGTAACATCTTAGATACATTGGTTTAAATAATATTATTTCTTTTTATTTTTTTAATGTGGCTACTAGAAAATTCAAAATGATGGCTCATCTTATATTTCTGTTGGTCAGCACTGGTCCAAGCTGTATCATGACAGTGAATGTTTCTTGTCACCTGGCCTGTTACCTCTTCTGCCTCATATCTCAGTCCTTCCTGCCCTCCTCAGGATTTGTCATCCCGAGAACTTACCAGGCCTGTTTATAGTGAGGTTTTTTTCCCCCACATTCTGTGCCTTCTTTCTGAAATATCCTTCTCTTTCTCAGTTAGCTATGGAATCCCAGTCCAGTTTGTAGAGCCTGACCTGCATGTCCCGTGCCGGTGAAGTGGCACCCATTTCCGCAGACAACTAGCTGCTTCTCCCCTAGCAAGCTCTCAGGCCTTCAATTATTGTGCTCGCCTTGCTGTCCTGTCCTTAGGTGTCTTCTTAATGAGACTTCTCAAAGGAAAAGGCTGTAACTTGCTCCTCTGATAAGCCCTGAGGACAGGAGTTGCTGTGTACTACACATGTAATTGACATTTATTAAATTAATATGTGACTTAATTTCATCCTACTGCACAAACTGCTGTTTTTTACATGAAACCAGCCCTAATCATCTGAACCACTGGCCATGGAAAACACTGGGTGCAGAGCAGGACCTCTTACTCACGACCCAGTTTCCTGCTTTTGCACTCAGTAACGTGGCTCCTTTGTTCTCCCTGGCTGACTTACATCGTACGTTTGAATGCACGAAGTCCATGTTTAGTGTGCAGACCGAAAGTATGAAAGGACAGTATAAATGACCACTTCTACTGTTTTGTTCATGGGTATCTCACACAAGCTTTTGTTTGAAGACTCAAGTTCTAAACAGTTTGAAATCCACTGTTCTAAATCCTAAATTTCATTCACATTTTCATTTCGAAGGTTTCATATTGTTTTTGATGAGGTGGTTTCTGGTATCACATGAGTTCAAATAGAGCGAGACTTCTCGATTCTGGCTGCACAGTAGATACAGCCAGGCAGCCTCCAAAAATCCTCACAGCAGGCCCGTCCCTGGGGATCCTGGTGTGATGGGGCTGGTGGAGGAAAAGCATAAATACCTTTTTAATAAATTGATTCTATAGTGCTTAAAGAGCCAGATAAACAATGCAAATGTCGATGTTTTGAATTGATTAGTTTTCTTTCTTTTTATTAATGATACTGCAAATAAATGTAATATAATGTTAAGTTTGTACTACGATTTGGGGGTCAAAAACAGCATTTAATTGAACCTGTCTTCTGTGGACAGTTTCCCAAGTTTTCTGAAATTTAGAAGTTCCTTTTCTGGTATTCTTTAAAACTTACATGCAACAGAATCTAATGTTCCTTATTGGCAGAAATAGCTAACGAAAGATGTGTTTCAGGTCATGGAAGTGAGGATGGACAAGGGCAGTGGGTGGCAGAGGTTCACACAGGTAGTGGCTTCCTGGCGTCCTCGTTAGCCTGGACAAACAGTGGTCCCCTGACAGAGCCTCCCAGCTTGGCCTCATTGATAAGACCTGACATTTTGCTTAATCACTTTTTAATGATATTCTTCCTTTCATTCTTGGTATGTGAGAAACAAGCTGTTTTTTAAGGCATGGGAGTGAATTCGCTGTAATTTAATTCAGTAAATTGGGCTAGCAATACACATAGCATTTTTGTGGGGAAGAATTACCGAAGGAAAAATTACCTAAATTCAGTTTATCAAATGTTTCTTCACACATTTTTCAGAAGTTGTAAAGTACGTGAAATCCTGTAAAGGAGATCATCTGGGATAAATATTTTGAAGTCATTGTAAGAAAACCCTGTGAATGGCATGCTCCATGTCATTACTGTACACTGTTAAAATGCAAATGTAAATAAGCTTAGGTTTTGCAAATTCTCGTTTTGTTGAAAATGGCTGTATGTTCTTATTCTAAAGTGTCATCTCTTTCAGTTTGAGCTCTTGAGGAAAAAAAAAGAAGACAACGAAAGAAAAACACACTTGGGATCAAATCCTTTAGGGCAGAAAAAGGAACAGAATCCTTTAGTCAACTCTGTTGTTTGCAGTTGGTGTGTCTTCTGTGTGAGACTGATGTCATGCAGATTGAATGCAGAGGCAAACTTAGGGGTGTGTGTGTGTGTGTGTGTGTGTGTCTGTGTTAAAGCCCCACACCCACCCAGAATGTGAAGTGAGTGTGAAGGGCACCACGACAACCCCAGATCTGTTGAGAATGTACCTATTTTTAACACACTAGATCAAGTGTCAGCACTCAATAGGAGGTGAGGAAGAGGGTAGGGACCGTGTTGCTCCAAGGACCTTCTGGCGTGTTTACAGTACAGCTGTGCATTCTTAATGGCTCTGCCGCCGCCCTGTCAGGTAAAGTTTTCTTTGCACGTGATGAATGGCAGGGAATTCTCTAGCAGAGAGAACCAAAGAAGCTGGGAGGAGGAAAGGGGACGACGGGAAGAATGGAAAAGAGAGAAAAAGAAGCACGCAGCTCCAGAGGGAGATAGTCTGTGCTTTGCAGTTGCTTGTGTGGATAGAAACCAGATGGTAAGCTGGAACACCCGCTTGGCTATCTGAGGAGCCAAACATATGGTTAATGGTCGGGAGAAATAGCTTTCAGAGCCAGGGCTTTGCTGACTGCTTCATATTACAGATTGTTACAGTGTGTCATTACATTGCCAACCTAAGTGCTTAATACCCACTGCGGGTGCTGGGCATACACTTACAAGAAGGACTTTTAGCTCTTTGCTGGCTCTGAATGCAGAACTGACATCATAGGGAGGCTTAAAATGTCTGGTGTTGGGAGGTAGGGAGAGGGGTAATTTTGTAGTGAAAACAAGATTTTTTTTTAACCAGCCAAACCTTCACTCCACTGAACTGTTTTTCTGAGAACCTTTTTATATGAGAGTCAGCTTTCTCTCTCTCTCTCTCTCTCTTTCTCTCTCTCTCTCATACACACACACACACGTACAAACACACAAACACACACTTACACACTCACGTTTTGAAGCAGATCTAAAACACAGGCTACATTCCCCTACTCCAGTGGACTTGACAGCCCTTTTCACCTGGAAGCCACATCACTGCACTCACAAGCCTTGCATTTGAAGTTTCTGTTTGGGGAGCTTTGGGCAACAGCAGGCCCATGTTATCTAAGGAACTGCTGAGCCCATTCATCTGCTTTTCACGGCCTGCTTCCTTTTATTTTTAGCCAAATCCGTCAGGCCTGACAGGCGGGTAATTCGAGCCAGAGAAAGGGCAGAGCTCCAGGTCCTTTCCACAAAGCAATTCTTCTCCTCCCTCCTGGGAGGGCTCCAGACTTGGCCTGCTTCAGGCAGATGGATTTGTTGAGTCATGTGAGATCATTTACACAAAAACACAGTGAGGCAGTGGAAATTTAAAAAAAAAGGAGGGGGGTGGGGAAGAGGAAAGAGGAGGGGAAGCCAGGGGGAGTGTGTGCTGCCTGGCTGCTGGGGAGCGTAGGAATTTGCAGCGAGGCAGCTAGACTGAGGAATGCCGTAGATTCATTTGTGTATAAGGTAATGTCTAGTTTACACAGCGGGGTGGAGCCAGGCTGGAGAGGCGCCTTGAACTACTTGCCTGTATTCAAAAGAGGAAGGGGGTGTGGGCAAACTTTTTGAACAAATTTTTTTAAACAACACCCACCACACAAAGACCACAGTGTTGACAGCCTTGGGTTCCAGTAGCCGTAAACTACCAAGGGGATGGTTTATAGAAAATGAGTTTGCTCTGTGATGTAATACAAGTTTGCTTTGCCCTGACTCCAGCATGACTGAGGCAGCAGCGGAGGGAGGAGAGGAAACTTGGAAAAGGACTCTTGGTTAATGGTTTCCAGAGATTATTTAGCAGGACTTGAGTGGAGGGAGGAAAATGGGATATTACAGGGAATTACTTCGAGGTGCACCGTAATTGCGGTAGGTAAAATAAAGTCATTACTAAGGCTTCCTTGCTCAAGAGGAATTGAGCAATGGCTTTGAAATGCCAAGGAAGGTATCATTTTTCCTTACCACAATATTCATTTTCCTCTACCTTCTGGGACATTAAAATTAAAAAAAGAAAGAAAGAAAAAGAAAAACTGAGCCTTACGTCAGGATAAACAGTATTAGCATTTAGTGAGTCAGCTCTGTTTACCGTTTATACAAGCCTTTAAAACAGTCCATTAAAAAACTGCCTCCTGCTCATTCATGAAGTTCTTGTTTTCTTTCTTCAAATTTGCTTACATGCATTAACTGCTTTGATGGGGATTTTTCCTTCTTTTGCTGGAATGAAGGAGTACATGAGAATAGTGACTGGGTTATCTACGTGTCCAGCCTTACACCAAATGCACAGAAAATATGCTATGTAGAAGAAATGGAATATATTCAAACTGGTACAGAAAACTAGATTGGGGACTATTTCAAAATATACATCGTGATTATTTTCATTAGAATACATTTCTGCAGTTCTGCATTTATGTATGCAAAATTTCTTAGCCTCCCCAAAATGTAGGTCAGCATCAGCCCCAGTTCCTCATATTTGGTTAGTACTATAAAAGTCGAGACATTTTTGCCTTTTTTTCCAGACCTAGATCTACTCAGGCTACATGAACAATTTTAGTAATTCTGAAACTTAGCTCATAAATTCCTTCTGTTAATACTCATCACTGAATTGTGATAGTAAGCACTCCGATCACACCTTTGCTTGGAATAAACACAGCACTCACGATGGTGCTGATGACACCGTCTAATGCCGAAGCTGCTCCAGTGTTTTCCACACAGCTCTAATCATCCTGCTCTGCATAGTTGCTTATTTATAGCTTTTATTTATTTTACTCGAGGAGAGAGCTGACAAATTTTTGTGGTTGTTGATGCTGTACATTTCAGTTGCATATCAACATTATTGTAATGTGATAAGAGTTGCCATTGTTTTAAACCTACCCACATCCTTGAGTGTTCTCTCTACACCAGGGTTTCTCAGGTTCAGCACTGTTGACATTTTGGACCAGATGATTACTATGGGGGCTGCCCTGTACATGGTAGGATATTTAGCAGCATCCCTGGCCTCTGCCCACTAGATGCCAGTAGCCCCCTCCCCAAGCTGTGGCAACCAAAATTGTCCCCATACACCGTGACTGTCCCTGGGGGAGCCAAATAGGCCCTGGCTCAGAACCACTGCTCTGTCCTATTTCAGTTTGGAGGTCCACTCTCTAGCTACCTCATGAGCTGGGCACTCGGTTACTTCTGAGATTGAATTAAAGGGTATAAAATAACATTTTCCCTTCCACTATTTATCCTAAAAGTGAAGAGTCCAAATTAGGTGAAGTTTCCCAAGGCTCAGTCAAGCAAGGGTATTGGGGGGGAAATTTTTTCCCACCAGGAGGCCTAGCGTTTTGTTACACAGAACAGGCTCTGGTTGGAATTCTGGCCTTAGCAGGTGGAAACCTTCAAGGCCACGTTGTAGTGACTTTCCCAGAGCTGTTGAGGAGGAAATGGCCCCACTGGCTGAGCTGGGGATGTTGACAGAAGAAGAAAGGGAATGTCTCTCCAGGGACCAGGGCAGAGAGCCTAGGCCACAAGTGCAGTGACTCCCTGCAGGCTCCCCACCTTCCTATCGGCCCCAGGAAGAGGGAAAGGCAGCAATGACAGTCCTTTCTTTGGAACAAAGCAGACATCCTCTCCATCTGAGTGGCTGTGGTCTCAGAAGCTGGAACTCTCGTTAAACAAGGAATGTAGAGCTCTCCCCAGGCTAAGGCAGGCATAAATTTCCTCTGTTTGTTTTGAGAGGACTAGTGTCGACTGCTGTAATGAGATCAGAGGCAACCCCAGGGACAAGGCCTCCAGGTCAGCCGCCTGAGCTGGTTTCTGTGGCTGTTCTCCTGGCTGCTGTTGGAGCCCAGCGACTCGGCGGAGCATGGTGGTGATGTGGTGGGTGGTTGTGCCCTTGTTTCATTCCTTGCCATCTTTGCCCCTCTAAGGCTACAAAATGTCAGTGTGCAGTCATCCAATTCCAAGTCACGGAGAAGTCAGTGTCAGGCAAAGTTCTTTCAGTTGTGTGCAGAAAGTGCAGCCTCGTGCCGGGAGGTGACTTCTTCCTTGGGGTAACTGCCTGAACTGCTGAGTGCTACAGTCCTCAATGCCTGGCAACTCAGACACCCTTCCTCACCCAGCATCACTCTGTTATGAGGAATAGTTACGGTTCCAGTCACAACAATATAGCATAGGCTACAAAGAATATATTTCTACCTCCAGCCTGAATTACAGCTAAATGGTCACATACCGGACCCTAAATATGGCAGGATTTAGGAAACCCAAACCTGGACATTTAGGGAACCCACAGCAGGACATTTCTGGTAGAGTCATATATTGAGCTGATGTAGCTTGGCCAGCTTCTGTCCCCTGCCCCCGATTTTTAGGTATGTTGGATAAAACTGAAAATAGTGAGCCCAAAAGCAGGAAAGGGAAATTGCCTGGTGCCAGGAGACAGTGATGCCATTAGTTCATAAGTGATTTAAAGCTCACACAGGCTGTAGGTTCTAGGGGCTGTGGTGTTTACATTCACCCAGGAATTGTTTGCCAAAAGTGGGCAAGAAGAATTTCCCCCAGAGCCTGTGTGGGGCTTTGAGTGTGTACATTTGGGGCATAGGGGTGGGGAGATGGAAATCCAAGGTGTCGTGTTGGCCATGGGGTCCATTATTGTGCTGTCTGCACAATGTAGGAACTTCAGTTAGTTTGGTGTAGACACTAAACTGGTCTGAGAGCTCTGGGAGTTCTAGGGCCCTGGTAGAAGCCAAACACTAGGTCCCTGTGGAGAGGTTAACAACCCAGGGTGTGGTACACCCTCCAAAAGAACAAGCCACACTAAGGAGAGGCTGGTATTGGGAGAACAGTTGACCCTTGAACAACACAGGTTTGAACTGTGTGGGTCAACTTATATGCAGATGTTTTTCAGTAAATACAGATAATACCGTAAATGTGTTTCCTCTTATGATTTTCTTAACATTTTCTTTTCTCTAGCTTACTTTATTATAAGAATATAGTATAAAATACATATAACATACAAAATATGTGTTAATGGACTACTATGTTATCATAAGGCTTTTGGTCAACATTAGTATATTAATAGTTGTGGATTTTTTTATTGTGCATTGGGTTGGCACCACTAACCCCTTTATTGTTCAAGGATCAACTAAACAGAATTGACCCTCAGGAAAGCAGAGATAAAAGTGAATCCCTAAGATGAATTTCAACAGGGTCCCATCATGCCAAATTGAGCTTTCTTCTGTGGATTAATGAAAGTTTCTTCCCTGAGGAACAAGGCATTACACCCACTCTGGCTTACTAAGCAGAGGAGCTTCAGTTGTAAGCACTGGCCCCCAGTAATGCAGCTGTCCGTTATTACAGCCTGTCCTCAAGGTATTCTTGAGAATATTTGAATTCTGTAATTGGAAACCTTTTATTGGAGAAATAGCTGGTCCCCTTGAGCTTCTTTAAAGAGAGATACCTTCCTAGTGATTTCCCTTGTCATTGCTTCCTTTTCAGTGGGTCATTCTGAAGTAACTCACTAACTGGGCTTTCTGTTGAGTTATTTTAGCTTCTCAGCAAATCACAGGAAATGTGTTTGCCTGGATTGTTCAGCAAAGCCCCCAAGGGTGAGGGAAGCTGAAATTGTTTGAAGGTCTGTGGGAGTCTTCCAGCATAAAATCAAAGAAACCCGGGTGTCAGGCATGGTTGGTAAACCTTTGTCTTACATGAATACAATTCAGCCTTTTCTGTCCAAAGTGGACAAATGGGTGGGGATTGCCTAGAACTCTGGATGGCCACCAAGGACACCCCGTGCATGGCATGCACTGTTGGCAAACATTGCTTGAGCATGCTAAAATTAAAGTATGACTCTTTTATTTATTTATTAATAGAGTGATGAAATCTCTTACGTTTATTTTTTTCTTCTGAGGTATGCAAAGAGTATACAAATAGTACCCTGCTGACCTAAAAGTGATGCCATACTTCTCAGGAGAAAACTCTTCAACATTTTGTTCTTAATTTGGACCTGTTTTTTTTCATTTAGCCTCAAAATATTCTTGCCAAATGAAGAGCAGATATCACAGATGGATGCTAAGACATCGTGAGGATAGAATGAGAAGGAATGGGCTCAACTGGTGCCAGATTTAAGAAAACTCTTCCTAAACATATAAGTCAGTTCAGGCTACTATAACATAATAGTATAGACTGGGTGGCATAAACAATAGTTCCTCATAGTTATGGAGGCTGGGAAACCTAAGGTCAAGGTGCTGGTCAATCAGCTTCCTAGTGAGGGCTCTCTTGCAGGCAGCTACCTTCTTGCTCTATCCTCATGGTGGAGGCAGGGTGGGAGAGAGAGAGAGTCAGTCACATGCTCTGGTATCTTAAAGGCCAATCCTATCATGGAGAGTCTGCATTCATGACCTCACCTAAACCAAATTACTTCCCAAAGGTGCTGCCTCCAAATATCACATGAGGAAGAGATATAAAGGCAGCATATGAATTTGGGGGTGGGGGGGCACACAAATATTTACTTCATAACACATTACAATTAAATTTTGCATATATTGAGAGCCTGCTATGTCTAAGGCAGTGCGATAGGTGCTTGTCACTTGGGCATAAAACAAACAAAATCTCTTCATTTGAAATACTCACAATCCAGTAGGGTGATGAGGTGAACACCTCTGTGCACTTGCAGACAGAACGAGGTCGTGCTGAGTGGGATGGCAGAATAGAAAGAGGGGAAGCACTTCATCTCTTTTGAACACTTCATCAAGCACTTTCTTTATTTTACTTCAATTATTCTTCAGAACAATCTTAGGAGGTATAAAGAATTTTCCCGAGTTTTATGGATAGAGGAATAGAGACTCAGAGAGGGTTAGTAATTTGTCGAAATCACAGGCCAAGAGATAGGCCAAGTTGATATTCAGACCCACTGATACGGCTCCCAAGCCCTGCTTGGCCCACGTTCCCCCCTGCATTTGCTGTGCCCTGTGAAAGCACCGCAGTGAGGCCAGACAGGCCAGGAGATAGGCTGGGGGATCCCGCTCTGTGGAATTAAAGGAACAAATAATCCATCACAAAACAAGAAAGGTGTACAAGAGAAGATGCAAACTGGCCAACCAAACACAACCACTGCTGATTTCCAAAGTATTAACATAAATGGCCAACATTTAAAAAGCCAATGATTTTACATATTCTTTCCATGTTCTGGCTTTCTTGAATATTAAAAGCTCCGGGAACATGGACCTTGTTCCTTCTTCCCTGGAGATACAGCTGAGTGGCCTACTCTTCAGGCCCCTCCACTCCGCATTGTCTTCTCTGGCCTGACCAGCCACTCATCTCGTTCTTTTCTGACCCCTGTAGCATCTGAATTTGTGTCCTCTGACTTACACAGTCTCCCCCAGCAAGAGAAGTAGGATGAACCAGGTGCCCTCTTGGTAGCTCTTCTGTGTTGTGCCTTTAATTAAGATATTTCTAAAACACTGGGAAACTGATAGTGACCTTTTTAAGAGCAATAGCCATGAATCTAAGTGTTAAATATCCTGACTTATGATTTGACCATGTAAGGGAAACACCCAGCATGTGTGCCAGAAGCAGTGACTAGAAAGCAGTGAACTCCACTGCTGGGCACTATTGGCCCTTCCCTGGCTTCTATTCCTCCCCGTCTGGCTCTCAGGGCAAAGTTTTTTGTGTATTAGCTGTATGTCTCTTTATACTTGACAGTTCTCTCATTTCCTCTTTCTTATCACAGTTTCCTAGTGAACCATAATTCATATGCCAGTTAAATTTTTAGAATATTAATTTTCAGATTGCCTAACCTATCCTTGGGAAAGAAGGCTGTTGATGACGCTTGATGGGAAGATATGCTTGTCTTTCTGGCTGGGGCGGCCTGTTTTCCATGCCATGCTGTGAAGGCAGGGCACGGGGAACAAGGCAGAATGGCAATCATCATTCAGTCTCTTGGGGCAGAACCATGTTATGGCATGTTCGCTGCCCAAACGTGGGGGTGGGGAGAATACGGAGGTCCTGGAGCTCCAGAGCCACATGTCTGCCGTAACTTTAAGGATGGAGAAAGACCTGCAAGAAGCTCCTCAAAGAGCTGTGCTCTGCTCCCTCTAGCTGTTTTTCAGGAAGAAAGGAGCCATCACTTGGGAGGGGCTGTGTGCATTTGAGGCGGGAGACAGGAGCCTGATTGTTGCTTTACCTTTGGATCCTTTAATAAAGGGTGCCACGGCCCTTGCTGTGGAAGAGAGGGATTGGCCTGGCAGTAATTACAGTGGTCTTACATTTATCCAGTCTTGCACAAGGATTCCAAGTGAAGATTGTCAGGACTTAACCTCAGAGACTCGTGGATTACTCCTCGTGGATTACTCCAACCCATAAAAACAGGGTGGAGGATATTAGGGTTATTTCTCTCATCTGTTCATCTGATTTCCTAAGCTCCTAAATCCTTGACTTAGAGAATTTACTCTAGATTCTTGTCATCCTTGCCTTTTCTCCTTTTCTCTCCAAAGCCTTTCGTCTAATTATAACTTTACTTATGTCTTCCCTACAAACCCTTCGGTCCTCATGCGTAGACCCTCTGCTTAGGCTGCTGGAATCAGTGGTGGGAGGGGGTTGACAGGAGGCCTCTCCACAGACTGGCCTCAGGGTACATTATATCTAAAAGCCAGGAAGACCTTTAACGTTGTGAGGAGTAACCTCACTCCTGTTGGCCTGTCTCCCATAGGTCTGCCTAAGCTACCCAGCTTTTAATTGTATTACAACAGTCTTGTAGAATGAATATCTTGGAAAGGGATAGGGGGTTTGGAGTGGGGAGAAAAGCCCAGCTCATTATATTTCATTCTATATAGGCAATAAGTATTAGTTGCATTTTCAAGGGCCAAGAAATAACACAATCCACACTCAAATAAAACAGCTTTAAGCTTCTCTTTAGAGTAAGGAGAATAAAGTTGGCTTATACCTCTGTACTACATTAGCAGTGATCCAGGTAAAATAGACTTTTCCCTGTGGTAGGTGGAGGTTGACGGTAAATAAATAGTGGTGAAACAGGTAGGCCCAGTCTTAACTTGACTCCTTGCTGACACCCTGTCCATGAGAGTGTATGATGTCGAGAAGCCGTAGGATGTGGTGCCATCACCAGAAGGCCGAATCTCTCGACCCCTTCCGTAGAGAGGACCTGGCTGCCGAGGGGCACTCGTCCACAACACTGAACTGTCTCTAGTATCTCTTTGCTTACCCAGCTTTTGGTGTTCTCCTTTCTTGGTAGCCTTTATCTTTTCATTTTCCCCTTGGTCTTTTCTTACACTAGCCTGTCTCCACCTTCCTTCTTACCCACACTTCTACCCACCTGCAAAGATGAATTACATTTCATTAACCTTCTATAAGCCTAAGGTTGACCACTGGCCTCATTGCCCAGTGAAGCAACTCCATTAGGATCAACTATGTGGGAGTCACATGGTAGCTCATGGAATGGACTTTCTCTGGGCACCCTTTAAAGGCATCTGTACTTGTTTTTTGTTTGTTCATATCAGAAGAATTCAACTTCATAAAAGAAACATTGAAAAACAGAATAATAAAAAAATAAACTTCCTTAATTCCACCAAGGTAACTCAGATATTCTTTTTTTTAAATGCTTTAAAGAAGCAGTCTCTTTTTTTAGGCTGTGGATTTCTCTAAGCTTCTTCATAAACCAAATTTTGGCTGCAAAACAACCAGGTTCTCTCTATTTCAGAGGAGACTGGAAGTACTTGGTAAAACAAGGCCAGCCTCCTTGGGTGCTATCCAGAAGTGTACTGACCCAATTTCTAAAACTGTCATCTGTTCACTGAGGTGTTTCTGTTAATGGTGGTGTGTGTGTGTGTGTGTGTGTGTGTGTGTGTGTGTGTGTGTTATTGGGGGAGGTTTTTCATTTGTGGTCTTTGTACATATTTTGGTTCTATGGTGTCTTCAAATGAAGACATATCTAGCCCAATGTCTATTCCACATAACTAAGAATTCTTTCTCCTCTTGCATCTAGTTTCCTAATTAAGAAAACTACCACTCGGATTGATATTAGTACTAAATGGGAGTATTAATATAAAGTACATTGTAAAATTTTGAACACTATACAGCCGTAAGATATTCTTAATATTCTTTAAAATGTTTACAGTCCTGGACATTAATAGATTTTTCTTTAAAAAACCCAAAGACAGTCTGCAATGATAATCAACATAGTTTTGAAGATCCTACATTAAGTGCCTACATCATCTTAGGTTCTGTGAGAGCAAAGAAAGAATACTCACAATATTTATTAAGAACTTTACATGTGGCCTAATATTTCCCTCAATATTAGCCTGAGTTGTTGTTTTTTCAGTCTTGCCTTTGTCATAGAACCAATATACATGACAATGACCTAAGAACACTTGGGTGGCCCCGAGGGGCACAGAGAAGGATCCATAATTTAGTGCAAACTATATACCCATGTTCTGAGGGGATGGGGATTGTGACATCATTGAAGCTGGGTGGAACTTCCTTGGGGAAATCATCTTCAGGAATCCTTATCTGTTTATTATCTTCTCGTGCCCACCTTTCCTGTGCTGATACCAGTGTGTATATTTGATGGTATTCTGACATCAGGCATCTTTGCGAGGCATTTGGACAAACTTCCCAGCTAAGTGCTGAACGATAGCTTCTAAATGGATCAAATATATATATTTAAAAAGAAACAATGTGTATAGAGTTCTACTTTAAAACACAGAAATTCGTTAGTATCTGCTTCTGGAAATTCAAGAGTAAAAGCATAATTTTTTGTCAGTCCATTTAAGATTGATTAGAATTAGATATTGAATTTTCTTGACTTTGAAGCAATGGCATCGTGTGCATAAGGGGGTGTTTGGATGTATTTAGATGACAAAGGTAGAATTCCAGGGTCTCTCCATGTTGTACCTCATTGTTTAAAATGTTATTGCCGTGACTGAATAGGATATTTTCTTTGGAATCTATGTGTCTCAAATAACCAGGGAGTGATCTGCAATTTCCTGACCCTATCTTCTTATTTATAAAAAGACTTTAATAATATTCTGTTCATAGAATAGTAATGTGTAGAGTAGAAGTTTATCTTTTGAAAATATAAACCACAAAATTATTTTCTCAGGTGAAAGATATTAATATGGGAACACAGCCTTTGACCTCTCTGTGTCCTTGACTCAGTTAGCAGATGTACCCAGGCCTGTCCATTCTCCAACAGAGAAAGGCTGGTTGCTAAGAACTAAAGGTGGTTATAGTGGGCTAGTGTGATTATGAGTCTGTTTTCCTTTTCCTATAGAACATTTTCTATATTGTTATTATATCATTAAAAATAGTACATTTTTAAAAGCACTGCAGTTCCATTTAAACCTCTAATTGCAGTCTTTATGGAAAGGTTCAGATATATGAATGTGTCATAGATGCAATCTGAAAAAATAACCCAGAAATAAGGTGATGGTAAGGACTTTTCCAGTGTTTATTCTCTTCCCAAATCCACCCATAAATATTTTTCAAAGGAAAATGGCTATAAATCTAGTTAAGTATTCAAAGATAGTTTTTATTTTTTCTTAATATTTGACAAATTAAGAACCCTAGAACCATACAATAACTGTTTTACTCTAAAATTTAATTCGAGTAAATAAAAAAAATCTTCCTAATGAACCAACAGCATGGATAGAAACACGGGCCCTTGTTCCATTTGAAGGGGGTGTGGAGCATCTGGGTCACTGGGCCCCTGGAAAACTGACCTGCTGAGTCCCCTTCTGGGACACCGCCTCCCAAGGATCTCTGTGCAAGATTCTGTTATCTGTTACCCCTGGCTGTGGTGTCATCAGGCTCCAGCAGACGCCTGTCTGTTCCTTTAGGCTTTGTGGGCAGCAAGGAAGGCATTGAGTTCTGACACACAGTAGGCGAAGCTCACAGGCTAGATCTTCCCTTCCTGAGGAAGTCAAAGCCTGAACTAGAAACTTAAATAAGTGACTTCTCTGGCTTATTGATTACTGTGTCCTCAGTGCCCAGGACCTAATAAGTGCTCACAAAATAGCTACTGAATGATTGAGTGTTCTTGTCCCCATGCGTCTGCGATCACTTGGAGCATGTAACACACATCCTTTCCTTGGCCAGAGACATGCCCCGTGTCTGTGGCCTCCAGACTCTTGATTTGACTCTCCAGACCTGCACCATCCAATATGGGAGCCACTAACCACATGTAACTCTTTAGCTTTAAATTCTACTAAAATTACACAAAATAAAAAAATGCAGTTCTCAGTTGCACTAGCCACATTTCAGTATTAAGCGTGGCTGGCAGTTTCCGTACTGGCCCGAGCAGACATGGAGCTTTGCCGTCATGGCAGAAGGCTGCATTGCACACAGGACTGCTCTGTGCCTTCTGAAGCCCAGCTTATGGATTTCCTTTTTCTCTGTGTTCGCAGTACAGCTGCCTGCTTCAGCAACTGAGGTTTGCAGGAACAAGAGACTCAAGAACAGCCTCGCATTGTGACATGTCTGATCCCTCGCTTCAGTCCCTGCAGCATGAAGAAGGTAAGAGGTACTTTGAGGAATCACACTTAGGTCTTCCTTATGGTACCGTGATGTTTTCTGAGTACATAGTATCTTTCTATGTTGTAAGGACATTGCTTCTCCTGCCCAAAGCATTCCAGAGGTTGGAGAGCTATGCGACCCCAGAAAGCAATGTTTCCAGTCGGGTTCCAAGGAACTGGTAGCCACTCTGTGGTGGTACAGTCCTTTGGAAATGTCTCTTGTGTTTGCCTGAAGCTTCTGAGTTGCCGAAATATTGGTTATAGTACCACTGTCTTGATATGCGTATAGGAAGATTAAGGCTCTGGAACCAGACTACCTGAGTTTAAATATCGGCTCTTTCAGATGCTAGCTTTGGTGACCCTGGGCAAGTGTCTTAACTTCTCCGTGCCTCAGTTTCCCCATCTGTAAAATGTTGATGTTAATGGTACCTACCTCATAGGGTTGTCATAATGATGAAATGAGTTAACGTGTGCACCAGTGGTTAATATATACGCTGGTCCATATTACAAGTGTTTGTTGTTGTGTTTTGATGTGGGGCACATCGAATAGATGTTATCTGTTAGTCAGTATTGCTAGAGAGTCTAGTATTGGTACAGCAAGCAGCAAGTGATTACCAGATGGGTGCTCTGGAGATAAATGGTGAATGAGGCTTTCAGCAAGTGACAGGTAATTTGGGGGCAGTGTGGCTCGTGTTCTGATAAAGCATGTACCAGAAGCTCTGGAAGCTTCAAGGAAGGAACATCTGACTCTGGGGAATCTGGAAAAGACAGTATAGGGGAGGCGACACTCTGAGTTGGAACCTAGGTGATAAATGGTCATTTCTTGGACTTAGAAGTAGGGCAGAGCGTTCCAGGTGAAGGAAACAGCCTGTGTTTGGGACACAAGCAGACACAAATGAGACACAAATGAGAATGTCTGGTGTGTTTCGAGAACAGCAAAGAATTTGGTACATCTGGAGCAGGACTCCTCAACCTTGACACTGTTGACATTTGGACCAGGTAATTTTCTGCGTCTGAGAAGCTGTACTCTGCACTGAAGTGCATTTAGTAGCCTCCTCCTCTCCTTACTGCAGTGGCAGTAACCAAAAGTGTCCCCCGAACACAGCCCTGGTTGAGAACCACATGGGTGGGAGGTGGCAGATCTGATCTGGAGAAGGAGGGAAGGGTCCCATTCTGAGAGCCGCCGAAGGGTGTCAGACAGGAGAGACAGTTCTGGAGGCCTGCAGGAAGAGCTCGGCTATCACTTTGTCTCTGGGTTGTGACCAAGTTGGACAGTGCGTTTGCATGGTTGGTCTTAAAAGGTATTATGGAAGCCCTAGGCTTTTAGAAAGCCCATTTACCCTGTTGAGATTCTTCTACTAAGCACCCCTTTCCAGTGGAGATTTTTCCCGTAGCCATTTGTTTGGCCTACACAGAGGCTGCTGTTTTACCCCACCTGAAGAGATTGGGAAAAAATAAGCAATTATTTTTTTGAGAGGTTTTCATT